>LPNX010242669.1:304788-316900 GCA_001517045.1 Pseudotsuga menziesii | reverse complement strand
CCCCCCCCCCCGATATGAACGGACGTGATATCATATTGGTCCCTAGGTGACGACCCTGTGGGTCCCTATGGGTTGGAAAGAGAAACTATCCTTAGAGTACTCCAGAAATCAATTTGCATGTGAACTTATCAATGGAGTAATTAGACATGACATGTACAAAATAGTGGATGGAATCATCTACTACCAAGGATCATTTTAAGAACACCCCCGAATTTTGTATATATAATAATTGGGCGAATCTCCGTAATATATAGGAAAAATTTAAGGCTATTTTATTAATAATTTAATATGTATATATAATTTTTGGCTAATATTTCATTTTATTATATAATCTTGTAAAATATTGGCAAATATTTCACTCAATTATAAGATATTGTAAAATCTCGGGGAATATTTCACTGAATTATAAATTATTGTAAAAACTTGGTGAATCTTTCATCAAATTATAAGCCTTGTAACTTCTTGGTGAATATTTTGCTAAGAAGACTCAACTTTTGATTCGGCATATTACTAGGATAATGAAATAGAAGAGCATATACCAGAGCTTGACTCTCTCGACTCCTAGACCCTCAAATGAGCAAATGCATGAATAAGGAGAGGAGGGATTTGTTTATACATTTCACAAGCAGGGCTGGGTCACTCACAACTTCAGGTGTTGGTGAAACAAAAATACACTAACTAGGTTCAAGGAATTTGGGGACTTCATTTTTTATCTCATCCCTTCATGGTCCAATAGACATGTGTGGACCCAAATCTTGGCATACTGACAAACTGATAGAAACATACACTTCTCATTGTGGAGTGATTATGGAACCCATGAACCATTATTACAACATGGAGTATTATCGAGACCCACAACCCTTCTTTTATATATGGAGGAATCATCAACTAGCCGGTTTCATACTCATGTGATATGGACTCGATTCTGATCGCTACCACTATAACCTCCAGGAGAGTACGCTGACCCCCACAATGCACCCTCAAGGCTGCAACGAGGTTTGAGCCCGTGACGTGCTTAACAGCCCGTACATCTTAACAAGTGCATGGTTTGCAACTAGTCTACACCTTGGGGGGTATCGAGACCGACAACCTTAATATAGTGTATGAATTCCCAATTAGCTTATTTTTCAAATATCTCATTTTTAAGCTACCCTCTAAGAAAAACAAATAACCCGCTTATATATTTATAGATATGAATGCCACTTTTTCCTTTCTTTTGTTTACAATAAAAATATGAATTATTTGATTTGATTTAAAAATTTTAGAGTTAGTTAGAAATTTGCAATGGTTATTAGAAATAAGAACATACACTGATAAGAATAGGAATCACATTATTGCATCATCACACATATCATTAGAACTACTCTATTAAAGACTTCTTTTTCTCAGATAAATTGAGGAGATGTTTGTATCCATGTCCTTGAAATTTTTGAAAACAAGAAAAATGTGGTAAAATTGACTTAGCACCCTCATGAAACACAAAATACTAGATATCGAATAGCATAATGTATGAATCTTAGGTCAAATATTCCCTATACATATTATATACAATAATGATGGAAATGAAGTATCGTGTTCCAACTAAATCATATATTTTTCATACATAACTAAATCCATTTCTATATGGTGATATAAATTACACGTCAAAACAAATCACCAATTTTTTTTACTTGTGAATGACCATAAAAAAAAAATCACAAAACAAGTAACTATCCCAACAAATTTAGGTGATAAATAAATGTGACGAACTTGGCAATACAAATAAAAAAATCTATGAGCCATAGAATTATCTATAGAAATAAAAGAGTCTACTTGTTCGCTTTGTACAAATTTAAAAGAAGTAGCCAAAATAATGATCATTCTATTATAGCCAGGCCATTAAAATCACTGTGCATTCATTTATATTATAAACATCCTAAACACCAACATAACAGACATAAAATATGAACATATACACTCTCATTAATTCCTTAGATCTAATAATAGTTTCATATCAAGATCCTAATAAAAGCACATTCTAAGCAACTGGGTCAAATTCAATTTGAATATATGAAAACCATGTGGCTTCTCTCCATCAAGAGTAGCTCCCACTAACAACATATAAATGCTGATCGATAGTTTAAACACAACAAGTCCTAAATAAATCATATATATTGAACTCTATAACAATTTTATGAAACCAATACTCCTAGGGTAGAATAAAACCCTAATAACATGTAATGATCCCTTAGAATCAAGAGTTCCCTAGAATTCAATAGGCCTAAAAAAAAATCCATGATAAAAGCATGATAAATGGTAAATTTACAATATAATAATCCATTGTAATTGTAGTTAAAAAACATGAAAGGCATGATAAAAATAATACCACATTAGTTATTGGATAAAAAGCATGATGTGAGTTTGTATTCTCCGATAAATTGCATGTGCGGCATGCCCCTTCAAGATCTGACTTTTCAGGAATGGAAATGTTATGCGAATATTGGAATGTTGAGAAAAATAACAATGAAAAGCGGAATTACATCAACCAAACCTTCACCCTGCAATCACAATCCGAGGTGGGTGAACCATGAATCACTATAGCCTTTGTATAGAACAATATAGCCCATATTTTCCCTCCAATACTAGAAATCAAGGGCTCAAAGAAGGTATCACATGAAATTGACTAAAAATACAAGAAAATGCAACCATATTCCTGAATTACAACGTAAATGGAGGGAAAAATAAACGTTGGGAGCCTCCATTACTAAAAATTAGGGGTGCAGGAGTGATTTCTTTATATTTTCTCTAGAAATTGGGGGAGAAACATAGATTGGAGGGATATTTTGCTATGGAGAAAACAATTTCTTTTCATTTTCCTCATTAATATATGAGAGGCTATTAATTTTGGATTTATTTTTTTTCTGATAAATATTAGGAGAATATTTTTACCTAAAAAAATCCTTTCCATATAAGAAAATAGCCCACTAACTTTTTGTAACCCCATTAATATAGCCCATGGGCTATATATACCCCCTAAAATGATCCATGTCTACTACAAGGATAGGATTTACTTAGTACCAGGATCATATCTAAGAAAGAATATTTTGGAAGCTTCCCATGATTCACCACTAGCAGGGAATTTTAGCTTTCTAAAAACTTACCAAAAAATTAGGAGATATTTTTTTGGAATGTATCCAAAGATGATGTGATGAGACATGTGGTGGAATGTAACATATTCCATGAGAATAAAGTCAAGAACATACATCCATCTAGTGTACTTCAGCCACTTCCCTTTCCAAATAAAAAATGGGAAAGCATTTCAATGGACTTTATCATCGGATTACCCATGGTCCAAGGTAAGTATTGCATATATGTTGTAGTTTACCGATTGACCAAGTTTGCACACTTCTTTGTTGTACCTTCTACCAACTCAATAGCTCAAATTGTCGATTAAACCTTTGAAATTATCTGGCATCTTTTTGGAACCTGCAACTTCAGCAAGCCCAAACCCCTGCAAATTTTAAATATTATTTGTCGAACTTGGTAGCAATGGATTCATCTCTGAATATAGTTTCCAATGATATAATAATTGTTTCATTTCAATTTGAATTTCTATTCATTAATATTTTTTTTCTAAACCTTATCCCTTGAGAATTTTATTACTCTGAAAATCACCCGAAATGAAAATTCAATATCATAACAAAGACAACACTAAAAAAACTGAAATACTCATAGAGTTCATAATTGCCTTGTCCTCTTCAAATGTGTACTTTTAGCTTTTCCAATAAGAGTCACACTAAAAGGAAACTTGAAGCTCACCAATGCGTGTCGATAATGCACCATTTTCTGAACTTATGTTGTTTCGATAAATAATAAAAAATAGTTCTCAAGTCCAAAAAAACTTAAAACATAGTCCATGCAAAAGTTCAATCTATGTAGATTATGAGTATAAATTTGGTTTCCATAAAATGAATAACTATCTCTAAGACAAATGTGGTGCACACAGGTCACTCATTATTCATACTTAAAATTTTAAAGTATATGTCGTTGGTGGACGTCAAATTTTCCCCACTATATGTCGATAATTTAAAAAACAAATATTAGTACGTAGCTAGTTGAATTCTCTAAAACTTGTGTGTTTACTTCAAGGTGAAATTCCTAAGGGATATATCGGTTTTAAGGGGTTGAAGTTGAAAAACACAAAATTTTGTAGTTTGTTTTGTCAAAAAACAAGCAAAAGCATTTCCCAACTTCATGTTTTCTCCCTCCACTCATTTGAAATGTGTCAAGGACTTCCCTTGCATACTTGATTTGAGTGATGAAAGTTTTACCAAATTCTCTCCAAAAAGCAATGCCTAAACATTAATGCAAGTCACCAAGGTCTTTCATTTCAAATTATTGTGACATATTACTTTTAATCTATGCCATTAATTGATATGGTCCACCTATAATGATAGGATCATCCACATACAAGGATATCAAGAAAACATTTCCATCTTTATCTTCTTTAATATATAAGATTGAATCATTTTTACTTTTGAGAAACCCTTGATGTTTAAAGAAAGTGTCAATCTTGATATACCATGATCTAGGAGCCTGTTTTAGTCCATAGATATATTTCTTTAACCTACACATAAGATTTTTCTGTCCTTTTTTCACAAAACCTTCAGGATGCACTAATTATACTTCCTCTTTTAAATCACCATTTAGAAAAGCAGATTTGACATCTAACTGGTGTATTCTCTAGTTATATTTAGTAGCTAATGGAACTAGTAATATGATAGTATTTAATTTAGCTACTGGTACATATGTCTATTCAAAGTGAGTCCTGTCTTGTTGAGAATAACCCTTTGCAACTAGTATTTCCTTAAACTTGTTAATACTACCATCAACTTTGAGTTTAGATTTGAATAGCCATTTAGATCCTATGGGTACTTTATCTTTGTGTATTTCTATTAATTCCCAATTTTTGTTTCTCATAATAGAATTATTTTCATCATTCATTGCAGTCACCCATTCTTCCTTATCTTTGGACTGTCCATAATTTAATGGCTCTATGACATTCATTACATTAGTCATCAAGGAATAATCTCTAAATTTTACAGGAGGATGAGTTTGTCGATTTGACCTTCTAGGTATTACATTACCTGATGGAGTTCCATCCATGATTCTTCTATCTTCTATATTTTCACCATTTGAGGTAGTATCACTCATGTTTGATTCCTGTTCCTGAACCTGTTTTTGGTCCACCTGCTGTTGTTCCTATACTTTTGAAGAATTTTATCTATTTCTCCATGCTCATTTGAGATCTGTTCTTCATCAGCATTATTCATCTTGTTAAATATATCTTTATTTTCATGAAATACAATATTATAATGTCCCAATTCTAGTGTGCGGACCTGAACACTAATTAATTCTGAAATTTAATTTAAAAATTCTGAACTTTGAATTAATTCACACAAATTCTTCTCGGACTGGGCAAATCAGGGATTTCTTTTGGGAAATTTTGCAGGAAAAAGGACTTGGCAGTGGGTAGAAACCAAATACATTCAGACATAGAATTTTCTCTTCCCTAACACATTTATATCTGATTCATCTTTTAGGGTTCAGAATCCGCCCCACGAAAGCCTACTACCACGCTTCTAGGTAGTCAAACCATGAAACTAGGAAGAGTAGTTCGATCTGTTTCAACCAGGGGATTCTGGAAACTTACAGAGGGTTTTTCCAGCACTAATATAACATAATAAAATGGTTTGGACAGTTTACAGAAATTATGTAAAGTTTTGAGTAGTTTCACAGAAATTTGGATTTTTCCAGCAATTTTGGCCAAGGGAAATCTTGCACAGTAGAGGATCCCAAAAGGAAGTAAGGCTTTAGAGAATATATGATTATGGGTAATGGATGGATAGGTATACATGTCAGTGATATTAATCAACTTGAAGAACCAAAATTTACTAAGTATAACTCCCGTAATTTAAATTACGGCTAGACTAGTAAAAAATGCTAGTAATCTAGTAGGGGTGAGCAAATAAGCTTAAATGTTGGAACAGCAGCATACCAGACCTGATAATTTAATTTGGAAGATTCTATTACATCATATTACACCATATCAGGCCTTTCAATTTCATTCTCATTGGCAATATTTAGTTATTATTACAGTAGGGGGCTCAAATCCCTCATTTTTATGACTAGTTAAGCTTTTACATCTAAAAATGATTTTGTAGATTTAATGGACAGTAGCATTCCAACATTAAAGAGAGAAATACAATATTTATCAATATCTTATATCATATATCAAAATAATCACATACCATTACATCAATAATCTTACAATGATAGGTAGGAGGCCCAAAACGTGACCTGGGAAGGGCTGAGAGCACAGGTGAAGCATAAGTTTCACTGGAGCTCGACCTGAATGTGATGGAGGCTAAAAATAACTCTGATAATCCTTCAATTTCTGCAATATAGTGCTCCATACCTGCAATGGAATAGAAGAGAGTGGAAGGAGAGGGGATGGGAAGGTTGGGGCTCATCTCCCAATAGTCTGAGGCACAACTCTGAAAAGCAATGCTCACATAAGAATAAATCAACAAACACAACAACCAAAATCAATAATAGAGTTGGACTACTTCTTTTATAGAATTAATGTTGACCTGTTGAGCAAGTTACTTGGCTTGGTGACCTGTGAGAATAGGTCACCCATGAGTGGACATACTTTCCTTTTGTTTCTTTGCTTTTCCGCTACTTATTTTTCCTCTTTTTTCTGACTTTCCTTCTTTCTAAACTTTCCTGCTTTTCATACTTTCCTATTTTTCCTTTTTTATCCCACTTTCTGGATTTATGCTGCTTTTCCTGAAATATTCCTCTTTTCTCATTTTTGGCAACATTTTTGGACTCTAGTGCTTACTTGCATTGGCAAGTTTATTTCCACATTATTTAATTGCATAATTAATAAAAGGATGAAATTAAATTAAATACATACCTCAAAATAATTATTAGCAATATTTTTCCTAGGAAGAATAATTAATGTCAATTTGAGCCCCTAGGAATTTCATCATGCTCAACACTCTTAATGTCCCAAAATATGGGGACATGACAAACATCTCTACTAGCAATCAATTTGTGCGAACTAGGATGAAATAGTTTATATGCTTTCTGATCATCACAATAGCCAACAAAGACACATTCAAGGGATTTTGCATCCAATTTCCTTCTGTCATCTTTAGGTATGTATGCAAAATCCATAGAACCAAATATTCTTAAATGACTAATTTCAAGTTTATAGCTATAAAATACTTCAAAGGGGGTTTGAAGTTCTAATTTCTTTGTTGGACTCCTATTCTTTAAATTCACAACAATGTTAATTTCTTCATCCCAAAATCCATTAGAATTTTTTTTACCTTGGAGCATGCTGCGAGCACATTCCACCAGTGTTTTGTTTCTCCTCTCAACAACTCCATTTTGCTGAGGTGTGTCAGTGACTGTGAATTGCTATTGGATTCCATTTTCTGTACAATGTCTTTTAAAAACTCTAGAAGTGTACCCACCACCTTGATCCAATCTGCAGTTTTTAATTTAATTTAAGGTTATTTCTTTTCAACTTTGATTCTAAATTCCTTGAAGTGTTCGAAAACATTGCTTTTCCTTCTTATGAAGTAAGCCCATGTGAACCTGAATCTGTCATCAACAAATATCAGAAAAAACTATGCACCGCCAAGTGATCTGGTCTGCATAGGTCCACATACATCAGTGTGTATTAGTTCAAAAAGTCTAGTTTGTCTCTTCTCTTCATGGTTAGGAAATTCATTTTTGTGTTGTTTTCCAAATGCACATGCAACACATTCAGTATGATCATTTTTATGATAGTAAGAGCCTCAACCATAGAATTTTTTTGTAATAACATGAGATCATTGTGATTGAGGTGTCCACACCTTTGATGCAATAATTTGACATCTAAAATAGCTGATGTTGCTAGTGCTTGATGGTTGCCCTTGATTGCATCCAACTTGTATTATCCACCAAGTTTGGATCCTGTCACTATAACCCTGTAATGATCTTGGAAATATTTGACGTGGCACTTATATTTGTCAAATTCTACTTTCGTATCATTATCAGTGATAGCAGAAACATATATTAAGTTCTTTTTTATGCCTGGAACATAAATCACATTATGAATCTATTTAAATTGTCCATCGGGTAGATTTACACTTATTGCTCCATAACCTAGGACCTTATGTGACCTGTTATCACCCGAATAAATGTGTGTGCCATCATATTTGTCATGATACTCATCATACCGGTCTCAATTACATGACATATGGATGGAAGCACCTAAATCTATAAACCATGCATTTTCGTCATCCATCTCAGCAGAAAAAGCATGTTCAGATATAAACGGTCTTAGGTTTTTAAATCCATGGACATCAGGAGTACATCTTTTCTAACATAATTTCCATTATGTTTTCTGTATATGTTATTGGAATCATTGTTTATATTCTTAAAACAATATCTAGCTATATGACCCGATTTTCCACAATAATGGCATACAACACCTTTATTAGAATTAGAGTCACTGTGTTACATACATCCACGTCTTGTGTGAAACTTTTCTCTTTGTGTGTTCCACCGATTTCCTCTGTGCGAGTGTCTGCCTCTTGCCATGAGTACATGATCTGCACTCTGATATTTTGGCTCATAAATCTTCTTTCTCTCTTCTTCTTGTAGAATAATTCCGCTGAGCTCCGTAAATGAAGGAGGGTTCTTTATTGTTGCAAGTTATGGGATCGATATTTTATAATCCCACAATAAACCTCTTAATATAATATATACCAGATCAGTACTAGACACTTCTTCGCCAATATCACCCAGATTATCTCGAAAATATTTTATGCGGGAGAGATATTTATTTAGGGATTCATTTACTTCCATATTAATAAACAATAGTTTAGTCTTCAAAAACATAAGTCTATTTGAATCAGACGTCTCATACAAACCTTTGAGTTTGTCCCATGTTTCTCTGGACGTCTTGCAATTTCTGATATGAGATATAATACTGTCTTTTACAGAGATACGAATCAATACCTTTTCTTGGATTTACCACATATTCCAATCTGAGTGACAATGAATCAGAGGGCTTCTGTTCATCCCCTTTCACAATTCGCCACAAACTAATAGCTTCAAGTACAATGACTAATTTGAATTTCCAGTTTACATAATTCTCTCCATTCAATTTTGATGACTCAGTGATATATAAATCAACAAGAGACATATATGCCATCAACAAATAATTGAAGGGTGACCAAAAACCAAATTCAACCAATAATAAATGACCACTGGTTTACCTTCTTTACTGAGAAAAGCATGACTGATCGATGCTTTTTCCTTCTGTTAAACCTACGCCGACAAAAATCGTTGTAAGGAAGAGGCTTCTCGACGCTTTTTCCCTTCTCCTCCTTGGTGCTATCAGTGCACATAAGGCTTCTACATAAGCACTATTAGCGCTCTGTCTCTCCCCAGTGGAAGCGCCTACAGTGCACACTCCTCTCTCAGCAAGTGCGTCGACCAAAAATCATGAGGAAAAAAAATTTAGAGACCAAGATCTCTTCTGGCGACACACCTTCACACCGCTTCCTGCATCTACAGTCCTCATTGAACACTGATCACACCACTATTCTCTTCAGAATTGGATGAGGCTTCTCTATACACACTCACACCCAACAATATTCTGGTTCCCTCACATCAGCCCTGAACTTGGCTCAGATACCAAATTAGAGAAACCAAGGAAGAATACTAGTAGAGTACAAAGGCTCGCTCAGACAGGAGGAGATGCGCAATCAACTCAATTGTATTAATGAATGAAAGTTACATATATAGGAAAATGATAAGCTAAGCTAGATCCTACAACTATGGATCAGATCCTATAGCATAGGAATTGTTCGAACAAGAAATATAGATATAGAAAACATCATGAATACATTGGTTGCATTATATCTAACAATTATATCTATGAAAAAATTAGAAAACAACCTAATGTCATTCATGGTTGCAATTGGTAATAAAATATGTTTTATTCTTGAAGAATATATTTGAATTTAGGTTGAATTCGTACATATCGCACATGTCCAATCTTTCATAGTTTAAGAGGACCTCCAGCTATTTGCGATGGCAGCATGGGCCTGGACTTTTAATGAAGAAGTTGTTTCTCACGAACAAAGCAGCAGCCGAGGCAGATGCATAAAACATTGTATTTGGTACTTTTGAAAGCAAACCGCCAACTACAGGTACTCTATGTGTGGAAGTCTTTGTCAACGTAGCTGCAACAGGGATTGCTATTGTCACAATGAACATTTCTCTTGCGTATGGTACCGCTATATCACTACATAAATGCCATACAAATCCGTTGAATTCCTTGCGATCAATTTCCTCATTTTGGTATTTATCCAAATCCTGCATGCTGTTGGCATTCATCCGTCTTTAAATTTTAGTTAATTCAAAATGGATATTTAGTTTTTTTTTAACAGATAAAAACATAATCTAAAATGCATACTCTAAAAATTTCTAAGATTTAGGGGCCATGGGTCAGCCTTAGAAAAGGAAACAAGGTCAACAACCCTACATCTATTTTCACCAATATACCATTCTCAGACTTCCCTTCAACAAAATTAATTACCAAAGTTTAATTATGAGAAAGTTAGTGGCAATAAACCAATGTACCATTTTGAGGTTTAATGGCAATAAGTAGCTAGCGAGATAAAAGGTAATTACAATATAGCCACCAAAGTTGGAATTCAAATTTTGTACCCTATCTAAAACATTTCATATATATTTTTTATTAAAAAAAAAAAAATATGTATATACTTCTCAAATCATTAACTAGCAACAATCATATTAATAAGATTAATATGTTCGGAATAGGTATAGAGAGATTAATAACACGCCGAGAGGAATATATTTGACACATTGAGATTTATAATTAATTACTAATACATACTTTTAGATTGCATTGAGCCTATCATCGTGAGAGCACATTACGTAACCTATTTTTCTCATGATGCGACACTACCAAATAGAAAGTTTATTGGGTGGTGCATGGTTTCACTTCAATTAAGGTCAACTTCTCAGGCTAAGAGATGGAGTCAATGGAGTACAACTACACATTCATTTAATAGGATTTTATTACCACTTTCATCTAAATTTAATTTAATAGTTATATCACTATTGGAGTTAACCTAATAACTATCTAACACTTAATATAATGGTTATCTAATATAACCATGATTAGAATTGAAGTTAAGCTAATAGTTATCCAATATAACCGTGAGTAGAGTTGAAGTTAAGCTAATAGTTGTAAAATCATTGGAGTTAAGTTAAGAGTTGTATCTATTAGTTAATTTAGAAATTAATATATTCAGAAGTGTTGTTCATGAAAAAGTCATGATTGGAGTTGAAGTTAAGCTAATAGTTGGTGTATAAGTTCATGTAAAAGTCATGATTGAAGTTGAAGTTAAGCTAATAGTTGTATCATGAATGTACTTAAGCCCATATTTGTATCTAATAATTGAATAGGTGTATCTAATAATCAAATAGTTGAAGTTGGAGTTTAATTTTTCCAACTATAATGAAGTGTAATGTTAGCTAAGCTATTTTTTTTTGAAATTATTAATTATGAATCTTTAATGATGCCCATAAAATCAATCTTGACAGTACACTTGTCTCATTCTTGTCCATAGATGAAAAATCATAGATGATAGTCCACCCTAAAACTAGCACACCCACATAGTTTGTGGTTAGATCATGTGGATAGGGATCAAATTATAGAGAGATAGTTATGGAATGGAACACAATTTGGAAATATTTTTTAATTCCACATATTCTTCTATTAAAGGGACATTTTGTTATCCATTTATCAACTATGAGTTATTTTTTATATTCTTTTTATTTTTATCTCATATTCTTCTAGTTACCTTCATTAACTGTAGGTTATCCATTCATCAACTATGAGTTATCCATTCATTGCTACCAGTTCAGCTAACTACCAGCTATTTTTTATATTCTTTTTTTTTTATAATTGTTTATTTCAAATTTTGAACGATTGCCATAGAATCAATCTCTACAATACACTTGCCTCAAGGCT
>LPNX010242669.1:289476-304760 GCA_001517045.1 Pseudotsuga menziesii | reverse complement strand
TTGGACCCCGGTGGAAATATAGAACATTTTTTCGCCTGGGGATCAGGGAACAGAACCAATAACGAAGCAGAATGGCTGGCTCTTCTACAAGGTCTTCAGATTCTTCAGGCTAAAAATTATCGCAAGGTTTTAATATTTGGAGACTCCAAGCATGTCATCTCCAAATTGATTAATGGATACCCCTCGAGAGCAATTAATTGTTGTCGCCTGTATAACAAAGTAAAACCCCTTATGCACCACTCCTATGAGCCTCTGCATATTCTCCGGATAAACAACACTGCAGCTGACGCTTTGGCCAATATTGGGGCTTCTCTTCCGCAAGGTATTTTTAAACAAGATGGGGACCCCCCCTCCACAAATTCATCCTGTAATGATGAATAAGACCTCCCTTTGACTTAATCTCCTCATTGAGTTTTGGATCGCCCTCTTGCTTGGGCATTATAGGCTTAGTCTTATGGTTTTTCCCTTGGTCACCATGGTTTTTGTTTTTCCCCTCCCCTTTTCCCCCTTCTCCCTTCGCTCCATGCTCTCCCGTGCCTTTTCGCCCCCCGCTTCCCCTTGTCCTTTGCCGGCTTCATGCATTTAACTCTCAGCACTATCCTCCCCGCCACGTGGCCTCCTCCTCGGTCCTCCCTCCATCCGGTCGATTCAGTCTTAATGGCCTTAAGGCCCTGGGTAATTGGAATTTATCGCTCGCACGTTTGGCGTCCCACTTATCTTTGTCCTCCTTCTCTCTGTGATTCCAGAATGCCGCTCCAGAACACCTCCTCTGCTAGCCCTGGTCTCTATGAAATTCAGCGATTTCTGTGGCAGGTAGTCTTGGGCATCAGTGAAGGGTGGCTCCAGGGCCTCCCGTGGCAGGCCCTCCCCCTCTCGCATTTGGTGGTGAAAGAGTGGCTTGTTCTCACAGCCCTCTCCACTTGTGCAGAAATAACCCATCCAGTGTCTCGGGCTGCAGCTCATAGCGTTCCAGGGAGTAATTGGGTCTCGGATTCTGTTCAGGGCTGGCTGGAAGCTGCCGTGGGCACGCTGGACATTCAACAGCAAGGTAAAGCCTCTTTGTTTCAAGAAATCGTGGTGCTCCATTCTTTTTTCAAGCATCCCTCGGTGGCCCTTCAAGGCAGAGTTCCTGGCAATTCAGCCAGCTTCCTCAATATCTTTGCTTGTTTGAACATTTCGACAGAAGATACCATAATGGCGTAGGGTGGAGAATGGGCGGACATTAAGAAGAATTTACGCAGACTCTACGAACTGTTGGCTATCAATGTCGTGGACACCAAAGAAATCAGCATGGAGGTAAAGAAAATGGCTGACACTGTAAGCTATACTTCTCATCAAATAAGCAATCACGATGCTCGTATAGATGACAACGAGAGCAGTCTTCGGGAAATCCATGGGATAGTGGACAGGATACAAGAAGATCTCCAGCGTTTCATAGAAATGAACCAGGCCAGCAGAGTCAATGGTGAAGTTGCAGAAGCTGTTCTTCCTATGGAGGAGGAATCTGTTGTCCAGCCTAGAAACATTAGAGGCATTCAATAATTTGTTCCCTTTAGCTATGTCTAAATGTTTTTTTGTCTCCTGTTGTGTAAGCAGTTTGTAAGGGTATACCCCTCTATCATTTTCAGAAGTTTTGAGCAGTATGTATGAAGGGTTTTTTGGACAGTTCCATGGTTAGCTTTTCTGTGCAGCAATTTTGTTGTACACAAACTGTCGAAGCTTTCTATCTTGTATTGAATGGCTGTGCACAGCCCCCTTTTATATATACCTCTTTCTAGTTTCTGTTAAAAAAAAAAATTATCTAAGATATATACATGCCTATTAGCCTTAAAATTCATTAATGTATATAAAAATATCAACCATACACATATACACAAACGTTACAAAGTTGGAATCGGGAATATTGAATTTAGTAGCTTACAGGGTGAACAATACTATTTAGAATAATGTTTTATACTAGCTCATCTACATAGTTTGTAGGTGGAAGAGGTAGATAGAGATCAAATGGTGAAAAGATGGAAATATTTTTTTATTAGCCATATCCTTCTAGTTAAATGGGTTCAATTGTGAGTTCTCAATTCCAAGCTACATGTTATCATCTGCATTCTTCTTGTTTATCCATTTATCAACTATCACTTATTTTTTATATTATTTTTCTCTTTATCTAATATTTTCTAGTTATCTGCCATGAAATATTGGTTATCCATTCATCCACTTATGCATTCGTCAAGTAGCTATGAGTTATTTCTTATATTACTTTTTTTTAGAATTTTGAACCACTGCCATAGAATCAATCTCAAGAGTACAATTGTCTCATCCTTGACCATAGATGAAAAAGCATAGACTCTAGTCCACCCCAAATTTCAAACAAGAATGTCTATCAACTTAATTATGGGAAGTAATTATGATACCCATAGTACAATTTTCAACTCTGATTTGTCAACTACATCTACCTGTACATCTTCGGCTCCCATCCTAGTCTCAAGTCCTTTACTCACTTTCTCAAGCGGATGATAACAATCAAAATGTAATGGATTGAGCTTTGCTTGGGTTAATTTCGACATACCATTATCTTTCCTCCCGTGGGTTAATTTCATACCATAAAACCTCTCTTGGTTCGAAGGAGAACCTAAATATATCCTTCCTTCCAACTGTAGTTCGAGTATTTGCTTGTTATTGATGATGATGATGTTGTTGGTTAATATCCCCTCAGACCAAACTTTGGTTTATCGGACCTAAAGAAATGAATTACATAGTTTGTTTTAAAATTGTATTTCTATGCTCAAAGAGCTTGGAGATAAGCATCCCGAGCTCACTATAATTTTGACAAGTTAAAAGGCCAGGAAGGTCGGGATTGCAACAAAGATTATAAAACTGAGATCTAATGTGGGTGTACGCAGGGCATTCTAAGAGGAAGTGGTTTTCATCCTCAATGTTCATATTTTCATAGAGATGGAAGATCCTTTCCACCCATGGTGTTTTAGGAAATGTCCACCGACCAAATTCACTATGTAGCTCATGAGAGTTCGTTCTTATCTTGGCTATATTAATTTTTTTCTTTGAACTAGTTAAAACCGAGAAATACTTTTGATCTTCTAGAGTAGGGTTGATGACCTCCTTATAATACCTTAATTTTCTTGTATCCTCTAAATCTTTCTCACACCACATTTTCTCCTTAAACTTAGAAGTAACAATATTTTTAATGTTATTAATATTTTGCAATGCAACATTTTCGTCAATATCCTAATGGTTTCTACAAAAGTTATTGTTCCTTAACTAATTTAAGAATCGCATTTGTTTACAACAGCTTCATGTACATATCCATCAAGCTTCAATGAACTATAATATAAAAATCCACAACTACTTTAAAGTGTTATTTCAATGTTTATTGAGCGAACCAAACCTGAGCATCCATGTTTTTGTATCTGTTTCAACAAGTAAGGTTATTTCGATTGTATCTGTTTCAACATGTTTTTGTATTAGTTAACTTGAATTTTTGTATTAGTTAATTTAATTTGATGTTTTTTTCAATATGATTTTAATTAAGTTCAGAAAACATGAAATATTTAAAGTAATAAATAACTTGTTTATAACAAGTAATTTATGACTTATTAATATTAGTATTTACTCATCACAAATCAAGTTGAATTGTTGTGCTAATTACATACCTTTAACTGTTTGGCTACTTCCTCCTCTCATGGACAAACCTAATCCAGGCCATGGAACACACCATTGATTTTTCTGTTAGAAAAAATGAAAAGGATCTTCAAAATTACAAAAGGAAATTTGCAGTTGCAGATCGATCCTCCACTTTTAGGAGCTTACTAGAAGACCAAAGTTATTGCTCCATGCAGCTGGTCCATGCAGCTGGTCACAGGCCAAAGTTTTCTTCTTTCGTCCATCTACCATTGGAATCACTTTAGAATCTGACACTGGAGGACCAACACTATCATATTTCTCTCCACCTGCAGGCGTTGAAGCAGGCCGAATGACGGTGTTTCCATCTTCAGTACTGGTTACACTGTCGAATATGGAGTCTATAATACTATTCAGAGATTCGTCTGTGATGTTATTTACATCATAACAAAATGGAAAAATTATAAATTAGCATAGATTTATCTAAAGGGGATCTATCAAGTTATAGAAAGGTATCTAATCTTTTCAGATGTAAACCTGTTTTTAAAGTAGAAATATTAGGAAAATTTGTATTGGATTGAATTTATTTAATTTGTGTTGTTATATATATACACATTTCTAAATAATTTAAATTTAATTTGAGGAGATATGTTATTTTTAATAATATTTTATTAATGTTTTTTTTCAGAGGAAAAGATACCAGTCTTTGTTATTCATAGGAATCAAAAGACATATTAAACATTTACCCTCTTTCTTGACAGAAAGGAACAATGAGTAGCAAATCAGCACATCAACAAAACTGATCATGCCTGTAGTAACATCCAAGAAGCAGAAGATACAAAGTCTGTTCATAGCAGACTTTTGTTATCATTCCTGATAAATCAGGTCAGATAATGCTGAATATCGGAGGTGATCTCAAGCATACATTCCAGAGCAAAACTAGTTGGCTGAAAAAGTCTCAACATGACAGATAAAGTAAATCAAATATAGAGATATCAAGTGCTGACAAAACCAAGAGAAGATCAGCAGCTAAAAAAGCATAAAATGGCCATGATTTATGACCATACCATCCAATGTTTCAAAAAAAGTACCATGCCCCATATCCATTTTCAGTGCCTGTTTGGAGAGGCCATCAACCAGTATGTTATGCTATCGGTATATATACTTGAAAGTCATCGGAGGGACGCAATAAATCATGTAATTTATTTCATCACACCAATGCATCAGAGATGGGATATCAAGGGTGGAAAGTCCGTTGAGCCATGAAATAATAACCAAAGAGTCGCCAAAAATCAAGTGAGTGGGCAGGCCCATCATCAAACTCACTCTTAAAACAGCCCAGAGCGCCAACAATTCTGCTCTAGTATTAGTGCTACATCCACAGCCCAAAGAGAAGCTATAATAATGATTATCATTTAGATAGATCACATACCCTGCACCTCCAATTTTTTCAGCAGCAGCCCCATCAAAGAAAGCACAAGGAAAGACCATCTGTGGCTTTGGTCCAATACTCCGAATTTTTTTAGATTTAATAGGAATTGGAAAAAGCTTGAGAAAACTCTCAATCATTGATATAAGAGGCTGCACTGAAGGTTTTCTGTTCTCAAAGATACATTTGTTTTGAAGGTACCAAATACACCAGTATGCAAATAGAGGCAGAAATTTAAAAGTAGCATAACGCACAGTGGTAGAGAACCAATGCATTAGAAGGGACGAGACAGAGTCAAAACAGGGCATGGTAAACCCATATCGAGCTGCAAAATAAGAGACAATACTCACAGTGAAAGGGCAAGACAAGAAAAGGTGCTGGATATCCTCTACACTTTTCAAACACAAGACGTAGCGGATTGGCCCATGAAAACCACGCGACTGGAGTTGCTCCCAGGTAAGGATCCGACCATTAATTAGTAGCCAGATGAAACAAGCAATTTTAGTGGGGATATTCAAAGTCCAAATAGAATTACAGACATGATTTGACTTCTCAGAACTACTGTTTGATAAGATACATTCATAACCGTTTGTTGCAGTAATTGGACCAATATAATTGTTATGAGACCAAAGGAGGGAATCACACATATCCTTCAATCGAATTCTACTATATTCCAACCCTCTTACATAATTATCCCAGCAGGATTTCCATTCACCACATAGGTCAAGTTCTTCAGCTGTAAACCAGTACCTTAAAACATAGGTAGTTTCATTCCTAGCTTGAGCAAGAGTATATATCCCATAATCTTCCAAATAAGCTCTCAAATCATCTGGGAGGATAAAAGAGCTTCCCATGCCTACAATGGCATCCACCCCCACACGAATATCGGAGACATTGCCAACTTGCCAGAGAATCTCTTTACCCAGCCAAGGCAATGTTAATAGAAAACCTTTCAAGATAACCGAGACATTTCTAATCCTAAAAGATTTCTCTCTTAGCCATGAGTGCACAGACCGATTCTTCATATATTTCACAGTCTAAACAAGATTCCATATGCCAATGTTGTTTAAGGAATTCCAAAAGCTCTTTAATCTCAGAGATAGACTAAAGCTAGGGAGGTGCTTGATCCCCCAACCCCCTAAGGATATAGGTCGAGCAAGAAGATGCCAGTCAACAAGATGAAATTTTTTTTTCTTTGAAGAGGATCCCCAAAGAAATGAAAAGATCAATTTTCTGAGTTTATCTAATATAGATGATGGAATTGGAATAAGGGCCAGCCAATAAACAGGTAGGCTTGAGAGAACATATCGGATAAGGACTAGACGTCCTCCCATTGACAAGAGTCTGTTAGTCCAATGAGAGATACGCTTCTCAAATTTAGCTACTAGCCAGTGCCAATCCTTGACCAAATATCCTGAGGGCTTGAGAAAGTACCCAAGATAATTTAAACCCTGATTAATATGAGCAAATCTGTATGGGAGGAGACCTGTAATTCTACTGAGGAGGGAAACATCTAAGTCATTATGGAGGAAGCAGGATTTTTCCAAACTTATGCACATGCCAGAGGCCTCACAAAATGTATCAAGTAAAACTTTGAAAGCTACCCATTCCTTGAATATACCCATACCAAATAAAATCACATCATCTACAAATAGTAGATGAGTGAGGAAGAGATGTCGTGAAATTTTGATCCCTTTGATTTTTCCATTTCTCTTGGCATCTTCAATAAGAAGGATAAGACCTTCAATAACCAGATTTAACAACAACGGGGACAAAGGACAGCCTTGTCTGATTCCACGCGTGGCCGGAAAGAAAGAAGAAGGAGAACCATTTACAAGTATAGCAAAGTTTGCTGAAGAAATGCACCCCAAAATCCAATTCACTCCTACAAGTGGAACTCCAATCTGGATAATAATAAGACGAATGTAAGTCCAATTAACACTGTCAAATGCCCTTGTCAAGTCAAGTTTGAGGATGAGCGCACATCTCTTTCTTGTATTGACAGAGTGAAGGAATTCCTGTGTGATGTCAACCGGCTCAAGGATTTGACGATTCTTCAGGAAAGCAAATTGCTGGGGAGAAATAGATGAATCCAGGAAAGGTTTGAGTCTCAGGGCCGCAACTTTGGAGATCATCTTATAACAGAGATTGCAAAGAGAGATAAGATGAAAGTCAGCAAAGGAGGCAGGTTGATCAACTTTAGGGATTAGAGCTAGGAAGGTGGAATTAAGGGAAGGAGCTACACTACCCGAGATTCTAGAGGATTCCACCAAATCAACAAGGAGAGGTCCCATGAAATCAATGAAGGTCATATAGAATTCGACAGGCCAGCCATCAGGGCCTGGGGCCTTATCCTATTTAAAAGTTTTAAGGGCTTCAACAACTTCCGAAAGAGTAACAGATCCAGTAAATACCTTTTTAATTTCCTCACTGATATAAGAAGGAAAAAGATGAATCACCTTTAACTGTGCTGAAAGATTTGTCTTATGATCATCAGCAAATATATTTTTAAAATATCGAGTCTCAAGAGATTTGATGCTATGATCATATGAGATCCAGTTTCCCACCTCATCTTTCAGACTCTAGATGGCATTATGGTTTTTTCGGGCAGATGCCACCACATGGAAATATTTAGTGTTGGCATCCCCATTCGAGGCCCAAGTAACACAGCTTTGAAGTCTTGCTGAATATAGCTCGTGATCTTGAAGCTTTCGGAGATCAACTTTTAGCGATATCAGTCTATGATGATGATCATCGTTTAAGATAGAAGAGTGAAAAGAAAGTAAAAGAGAACTAATTTCCTCCTCCAGAAAAAAAGATTTATCCTTCAATCTTTTAGACTCTTCTTTAATTCAAGGCTTAACTTTTTCTTTCAGTAGGCAAAGTTTGCATGAAAATGCATGCATAACATCCAAAGAGTCATCCAAACGGATTAGTGTCCATTCCATTCGGATCAATTGGATAAAATCCTCATTTCCTAGCCAAGATTGATTGAATTTGAAGGGGTAAGCACAAGGAGTTTGATGGTCTGTCCACTCAAGCAAAACATGGAAGTGATCTGAAATCCCACATCTATGTGCCCAAACCCTATGTCTTGGAAGAGCACTAATGACCTGATCTGAAAGCATAAAATACTCCAGTCTTTTGGAGATCCCATCTTCCCCCATCCTTCCATTCCTCCAAGTTGGTCCTGCAGATGGGGGTGCCACATCCACTAATTGATGGTCAGTGAAGAGCTTGGAGAAAAAAGGACCCAATGGATCAAGTTGAGCTAAAACTTGTGAAGGATTTGAATACAATGGTTTTGATTATATGCTGCTTGCACTGCCCTCAGATAGCCTCTGGCCTGACGAACTTCTCGATTCGCATGAATGGGACTGCTTTGAATTTGGAGACAACATGTCATATATCTCCGAACCATCCATCAATTCAGAGCCTGACTGAGTTAATGCTGCTAACGTTAGCCCGCCGCCGGGTCTTGGGGCACAAAGTCCCACGCCTACATCACCTATATCAACCAATAAAAAGCAAGATAAATCAATATTCAAATAATTCCCAAAAAAAAATTAATACAAACTATAGCAAAAATTATATAATTTTGTTAAAGTTGCAACAAATTACTTCAACTAATCACCTTGACTGATTCATATATATCCCCTCGGGCGGGGACATAATAACATGATGGCCGGGAATTCTCAAAACGTCATTTTCCCTTAAATTGCAGGAGCTATAACTTGTTTCTTGCAATGGTACGTCTCACTAAAAAATTATGCATTTCAAGAATTAAGGCTTTAAGAAATGGGCAAGAGCTATTTATTGAGCTGCAAAATGATCGTTGGATCTCGAGCTACTCCACATCCAACAATCACCAAACTTACTGCAACTCCATTAAATTCTCTGTATAGATCAATATATAGTTATTACGTAAAAAATGCAATTACAAGAAACCAATCTAGCATCAAATAGTGGGCCGGAAGATGGGCCGGAAGATTCAGCATTCTGTGTGTTACTGGCAATATAAATCCTCTGTGACATTGTTGGGTTTCTGACAAGCAAGTACACCATGGGCCAACTCTGGAGTGGTTTACAAAACAAATGGTTTCTTCTTATCATGTGAATTTTACTGTCTATACTATTCCTTATAAATTAACAATTAATTGTCTGACATTGTTAAAAAGCTAGAGCTACAAGTTATTGTATGGAAGAGACCCATTTTACAGCCCAGTAAAGAATACGTGTAAGTAGTTCAGTGCTCATCCTAGAACTGATACATGTCATTTATAAAAAATAATAAAATATTATTAAAAATAACATGTCGAATAAATTAAATTTAAATTATTTAGAACTGCATATATATAACCACACAAACTAAATAAATTAAACCCATAAACATTGCATTAAACACTTTTTCTAACATTTCAAATTTATTGATCCCTACTATAAGGCAAAGATGTGTAACTCATTCCGTGCTCATTTTAAAGCTGATACATGTCCTTTATAAACATTAATAAAATATTAACAGTGAAAGCCCTTCCTAACATATGTTCCTGTTATCAGTCTTCTGGTTCGGGGGTGGATAGTTTTTGTTTTTTTAGAAGAAGCCCATGCGACTACTATCCTTGATCGATTGTGGAGAGTAGGCAAAGGATCTCTCATCCTAGATCGTTGGCATGTTCATTTTGATCCAGCTAGAGAAAGGGTTAAAAAACGTAACTTGTGGACTCTGTTGCCTTGTCTTCCTTTCCCGTTGTGGAATCGTGCGCTTCTGGAAGGAATAGGAAACACCATAGGCCGCTTTGAAGCGTTAGATGAAGAATTTATGAATGCATACAACAAAAGAATAGCCAGAGTCTTAGTAGAGGTGGATATATCAAAAGGACTGCTGGCTGATATAGAAATTCTCTGCAGAGATCGCCTTTTCTCACAAAGGCTAGACTTTCATAGCATCCCCTTCAGATGCAGCTATTGCGGGGAAACTGGACATTTGAGACGGGCTTGTGCATCTTTTCAGGGAAACTTTTCCTCCCCAGGCCTTCGATTCCCCAATACAGCGAAGCGATCATCTACTCCAGATCATCGGATTCCCCAGGTAAGGTCGCCCACAGCCCCTCCAGTTTCTTCCATTGGAATTCTAAAAAATGCATGCTTCAACCCTCATTTTTTTAACAGTGGAAGTACAAATAATAATCAAACAGATGATAGAGATGGAAATTTTCAAATAAAAAACAAGCTGGCAAATCAAAGTCTTCATTATCCCAGACCAAACATAGATATATATTAAAAAAAAAGAAAGTCCTCAAACTATTTGAAGCCAAATTTATGCATTTAAATTGTTTGAGGTAAGATTTAAAACCCATTTCAAAGGCTTCAAGTGGTTTTTTTGGAGCCAAATTTATGCATTTAAATTGTTCGAGGTCAGATTTAAAACCCATTTCAAAGGCTTCAAGTGGTTTTTTTGGAGCCAAATTTATGCATTTAAATTGTTCGAGGTCAGATTTAAAACCCATTTCAAAGGCTTCAAGTGGTTTTTTTGGAGCCAAATTTATGCATTTAAATTGTTCGAGGTCAGATTTAAAACCCATTTCAAAGGCTTCAAGTGGTTTTATTGGGAAGCAAATAATGAAAAATATGTGGGGTAGGGGGAGATGGAAATCTGCAATTCTACTGAAGCAGTGCTGCATGGAGCTTTGGAATAAATGCCAGTAGAATTCATATTGATAGTACCTGCCTGCATGTCTGATGGTCCAATCTGCGTTTGCCGCGGCTGGTGGCTTTAAAGTGAGAAAAAGAAATTGGTTTTAATTGCAATGATTTCCTGAATCCTGAGGAGAGTCTGATTGTCTGTCATCGGCCAACCTTAGTTCTTCCCTATCTCTCTCACGCGGTGTCTGGCCATTTGTCATCTTTATCTTTCCCATCTTCTGCAGTTGCATCAGACTTTTTCTGAAGGCGGCTTTGTTTATTGGTCGTTTACAAGGCGGTTGCTGCTGGCATACTTGTGTGCATATCATGCAGCAATATCAAACGAATGAATAAATTTTGAATTCTGAATTCCACCCTAACCGCACATGAAACCAACCGGAGACCAGATAAATCGGTTGCACTGATTTTGTTTACACTGATTCGACTCATAAATCATTATAGAGAGCTACGCAGATCTTTAAAAATAACTATAATTCTAAGTCAACTTGTGATATAACTCTGCTACCTCATTTTCGAGAACCATACATAAATTAGCATAATTTGTGTTTTCACTTTATCCTTCATGCTTTGAAACAGTTTAAACATTGTAAGACTTGTGATATAACTCTGTTACCTCATTTTCTAGAACCATACATAAATTATCATAATTTATGTCTTCACTTTATCCTACTGCTTTGAAACTGGTATAAAGTAAAAATAAAATAAAAAATAAAAATCATTCTTTACTTCAAAATTGGGAAGCCCCTTTGCCGATTTCCCTGTATGCACTAAAATGCAAATTTGGATATGCTGACAAATAATTGGAACCATAATTTTTTTTATGTTTCTGTTCCTACATTGAGATTAATTAATCAGGTTTTCTATTTTATTTGAGAATGCATGTAAATTATGTGTAACATTGAGATTAATTAATTATATTTTCTATTTCATTTGAGAATGCATATAAACTATATGCATTATATATATATATATATATGAAAAATAAAAGTATTGAACAGTGTTATGGATAGATACTTCCATAAATATATATTATATCAGTACTAAAACAGTATTATGGATAGATATTTAAGTCTATTTTACATAAATATATTATATCATGTATGATTATGTAGAGGAAAATTTTTCATTCCCTATAAACTAAAAACAACTACATTAATTTTATTAATGTGTTTCATTAAGGAATTTTGGCACATACTATAGGAAAAAACATTAATATAAAAAGTATGTGCCTAATTTAAGCTTAGCATATTCACACACATTACATTAATAAAATTGAGCCCATAAGCATATCTCGAAAATAATAATAAATTAATATGGTACAATTAATTATTATACAATTTTTTATTATAATTAATATTTTAATTGATTATAATATAATAATTAATTAATTATTTAAATATTATTATTAAATAAATACTATTAATTATAATCAAATCCAATTATAAATACATTATTAATTAATTAATTGATTATAATATAATAATTAATTAATTATTTAAATATTATTATTAAATAAATACTATTAATTATAATCAAATCCAATTATAAATACATTATTAATTAATTAATTGATTATAATATAATAATTAATTAATTATTTAAATATTATTATTAAATAAATACTATTAATTATAATCAAATCCAATTATAAATACATTATTAATTAATTAATTGATTATAATATAATAATTAATTAATTATTTAAATATTATTATTAAATAAATACTATTAATTATAATCAAATCCAATTATAAATACATTATTAATTAATTAATTGATTATAATATAATAATTAATTAATTATTTAAATATTATTATTAAATAAATACTATTAATTATAATCAAATCCAATTATAAATACATTATTAATTAATTAATTGATTATAATATAATAATTAATTAATTATTTAAATATTATTATTAAATAAATACTATTAATTATAATCAAATCCAATTATAAATACATTATTAATTAATTAATTGATTATAATATAATAATTAATTAATTATTTAAATATTATTATTAAATAAATACTATTAATTATAATCAAATCCAATTATAAATACATTATTAATTAATTAATTGATTATAATATAATAATTAATTAATTATTTAAATATTATTATTAAATAAATACTATTAATTATAATCAAATCCAATTATAAATACATTATTAATTAATTAATTGATTATAATATAATAATTAATTAATTATTTAAATATTATTATTAAATAAATACTATTAATTATAATCAAATCCAATTATAAATACATTATTAATTAATTAATTGATTATAATATAATAATTAATTAATTATTTAAATATTATTATTAAATAAATACTATTAATTATAATCAAATCCAATTATAAATACATTATTAATTAATTAATTGATTATAATATAATAATTAATTAATTATTTAAATATTATTATTAAATAAATACTATTAATTATAATCAAATCCAATTATAAATACATTATTAATTAATTAATTGATTATAATATAATAATTAATTAATTATTTAAATATTATTATTAAATAAATACTATTAATTATAATCAAATCCAATTATAAATACATTATTAATTAATTAATTGATTATAATATAATAATTAATTAATTATTTAAATATTATTATTAAATAAATACTATTAATTATAATCAAATCCAATTATAAATACATTATTAATTAATTAATTGATTATAATATAATAATTAATTAATTATTTAAATATTATTATTAAATAAATACTATTAATTATAATCAAATCCAATTATAAATACATTATTAATTAATTAATTGATTATAATATAATAATTAATTAATTATTTAAATATTATTATTAAATAAATACTATTAATTATAATCAAATCCAATTATAAATACATTATTAATTAATTAATTGATTATAATATAATAATTAATTAATTATTTAAATATTATTATTAAATAAATACTATTAATTATAATCAAATCCAATTATAAATACATTATTAATTAATTAATTGATTATAATATAATAATTAATTAATTATTTAAATATTATTATTAAATAAATACTATTAATTATAATCAAATCCAATTATAAATACATTATTAATTAATTAATTGATTATAATATAATAATTAATTAATTATTTAAATATTATTATTAAATAAATACTATTAATTATAATCAAATCCAATTATAAATACATTATTAATTAATTAATTGATTATAATATAATAATTAATTAATTATTTAAATATTATTATTAAATAAATACTATTAATTATAATCAAATCCAATTATAAATACATTATTAATTAATTAATTGATTATAATATAATAATTAATTAATTATTTAAATATTATTATTAAATAAATACTATTAATTATAATCAAATCCAATTATAAATACATTATTAATTAATTAATTGATTATAATATAATAATTAATTAATTATTTAAATATTATTATTAAATAAATACTATTAATTATAATCAAATCCAATTATAAATACATTATTAATTAATTAATTAAGGTGTCACAATAATATTATATATCATAACACTTAGGGTTATATCATAATGCAAAGGAGACATAATCATTACATTACTTTATAGATTGTCATAAGTTAGCCCCAAGGGTTAGCTCAATTCGTAAGACATGCTCACACTCTCTCGGTTCGCGGAGAGGTCACGGGTTCGAGCCTTGAGTCCTTTTAGGGTTAGGCCTTCTACAGGATGGGCGGTAGTTTACCACCTCTACCATCCACTAATGTGGAGAATTATTGCTCCTTACCGTGCATATTTCCATATAAAAAAAAAAATTGCTATAAGTTAAATGATGAGCATTTAATTATTTTTAATTCATGGTTAATATTTGATTTGACAATGACTATGATTGTATATAGAGATTTTTTTTCAATTGAACGATGATGATGCCCAAAAAACATTTGACTATGATAGATATTTGTGGATTTATTGCATTACTTACACGCATCAACAGTATTATGGATAGATATTTAAGTCTATTTTACATAAAGCCGTCCAGGACAAGGAAGTATGGGGAAACTCTCCTTTGGGGAGAAGGCAGGCCTATGACTCCCACTGAAGTTGCTCAGTCATGGATTGATGAGAAAAGGTTATATGATTACAACACAAATTCCTGCTTGCAAGAAGATCAGCACTGCGGAGTTTATACGCAACTGGTGTGGAAGAACTCCACTGATCTTGGTTGTGCTTTAGTTAGTTGTGATAAGGGGGATATTACATTCATCATCTGCTATTACTCGCCCCCTGGAAATATTGTAGGTGAAACGCCTTACTAGAATTGGAGTCTCCGGGTTTTTTATCTATTTGTAATGACGATGGGAGATGTGCAGGCTTAGGTTTGCTGAAACCTCCATTACTGAGTTATTATTATTAAAATTAATGTTCTAAACAACCTCTTTCGAATCACAGTCTTTTATTTTTCACTTATTTTGGTGTTCAGGTTTGATTGTTATTTTTCCTTTATCATTGGTGT
>LPNX010242669.1:193897-288462 GCA_001517045.1 Pseudotsuga menziesii | reverse complement strand
TTCTTAAAGTTATAAACAACTTTTCCTTTTTGTGTTGTTCTGTCTAAAGCTCTAAGATCCTTGACAACTCTGCTATCTCTGACTTGCTTGGAATTACAGGCACCATTTTCCATCTCTGCCACCTACGCTCCAAATTACACACGCTATCTGCCATGGGCTGCCATCTACCATCTCCATGGTCTCTAACTGACATCTACAGTGTCACACCTATACCGCCATGCACTCAGTCGCACAACCCTGCACTTGCCACCTTCACGATAATGCAAATGAGCTAGAGGCCTATATAAAGAACAAATTTGTGGTCTAACAGTGCATAATTTTGTGGTCTAACAGGGAGTCTCCATTAATTTATGGTTTTATTGGTTTTATTTTAAAGGTTGCTTAAAGGATGTTGTTGTATTTTGCCACAAATACCTTCTTGTGAAGAGAGAAGCATTTTTCAATTCTCGCCTTGACTTCATTATCAATCAGGCTAGGTAAAAAAAAAAATTAATGCTTCATTTTCTCAAAAGTATACTTTATATTTATAAAGTTCATGCTAAAGTTTAAAGAATTAATTGAAATTCTTCGACCCACGGCTTAGCTGGAGAACAGAGATGAACAATTCGACTTCATAATAGCTCGCATATCCTAGAGGTCCTTATTATCAATTGTACACAAAATATTTCTATGAGTTTGTTCTAAAGCCACATCAATTAACAACACAAAGAAATATTTGATCATAATAATAAGGCACATCAATTAACAACATAAAGAATAAGTTGATCATAATAATAAGGCATGCTTCTAGTAGTACTGTAGTTTTAGGATTCTCATCGATAATTACAGCTAACTTCATTTCGAGTCTTTAGTTTCATAGAGTTCTATTCATTGACTTGAAATGAGAGAACAATAACCAACAACCCCATTATTTCAACATAAATAAAAATAAAAACAAAAACAAAAATTGGTGAAGAAAACAACTTTGATTAACGAACAACACCAGTTGAGCACAATAGCACTGAAAGATCGACCATCCCTTGTATCACAATGTCATCAAAGAGTTTATGGTAGAGTACGTATTACTAACATGGAGAATTTATTTTGTTATTTTGGTCAGAAAAAATTACTTGGAACTGAAGGATCGAATCAACAACGCCATGGAGATGCGTAGGGTTCCATAAGAGAAAGAGAAAGAGCACAACCGCTTCAAAGAGTGGATTTCAGGAAGCACTTCGCGAGAGATCGTCGCAGCATAGTTTAGGTCATTTCTCATATTAACAATTAACCATGAAAAATTTCTTCACGTCTACTTAAGACAGGCCCAAAACTATCATTCTAATTATGCCTTTTATAAGGACATTTTATTTGTAAGAACAGGTTTTATTAGAGAACGGAGAGAACAAAGACAACGAGAGGCGTGATTTGCCGAGTCTTACATATGTATCGCATGAAAAGCAACCTGGACATCCCCACCATTACAAGGCTGGTGCTCTTAATGCTCTGGTATTGTCTAATGTATTGTTCTACTTCTTATGACGTATGTTATCCAAGAGATTAACAAGGTTAGAAATACAGTTTAGATAAAGTCACCGAATCTTACAACAAGTTTGTTTGTAATGTGGACATATAAGAGTATGTTGCATAATGAGAAATCCTCCCTTCATTATCACTCTTGATTGCGACATGTACACCAACAATACCCAAGTGCTTCATGAAGCAATGTGCTTTTTCATCACCCCAAAATAGGTCACCAATTTGCATTCGTCCAATTCCCAGAAATGTTGTTACAGGTCCACTATTGGTCAGCATATTGGAACTTTCCTTGTTTCATGTGGAATTATGTCCAAGGGTTAGCTGATCGATCTACCTACCATTTTATCTTCTTATGTCTGGCGTGAGAGTAATTTATTAGCTAAGTCTTGGAGGAGGTGTCTATGCAAGACGAAGACGATCGGTGAGTGTCTGCTCATTGTTTCTTGCATGTAGTGGAGTTCTCCATCTTGCATGCAGTGGAGTCTGCTAAAATAGTTTATTTTCTGAGTATGCTAAGAAGAACCCAGGTGATTTTCCTAAAATAGTTTTTTTTTTTTAGTCTGCTAAGAAGAACCGAGGCGAGTTTGCTAAAATAGTTTATTTTTTGAGCTTGCTAAAATAGTTTATTTTCTTTTAGCTAAAACTAAATCTTATTAGAAGAAATAACCTAAAATTACGGAGCGTCTCTTAATGGCCAAATCATAAGGCGTTTTTCCCATACGTTAAAATCTTGATTGATTCCTCTATTTTGAGATTTATACTAACTGAGTTTTGAGGCATTTTTCCCAGACGTTTAAGCTTGCATAATTTATCTCTTTTATGAATTAAATAACTTTGCAATTATCTTGCTTGGAAACGTTTTGGTGTGAATAAAGAATGGTTGGGTGAATTCCGTTGCTAAGAAACATTTTATTGGTGCTACAAATAATTGCACCAAAACCAAGTGATACAAATAATTCCATTCCAAGTGATACAAATAATTGTCCAAAACCATGACCTGCCAAATTACACAAGGTTGTAAGCTTATTTTTTGTTATTTTATTCGAATTTCTTCCAGTCTCTTCACTATGTGGATATGTGGGCTTGTTTGGGCTATAAATACACAACAGTTTTGCTTGATTTTTACTAGGTTAAGTTGAAGTCTTCAAATACGTGTAATCTTGTTTAAACTTACAAATATCTCTCAAAGCTATTTCAATTTGAGAAAAAAAATTTATTAATATTTTAAATAAATTTGCCTAAATTAAAAAATAAAATAAATATATATATTTTTTATTATACAAACTTTAACATTTTGGCTAAACATATAACCTCTACACATAAGGTGAAAAGGGCACTTTGAGCCCTGGATTCTTTGCCCAAGTCTTAGAAACCTTTGAAAAATATAACTATAAGGGTTTAGTAAAGTGTCGACTCAAAGTTTCAGTTTTTTATGCTATAGTTTTAGATTTTTATTGCAAAGACATTTTTGTAATAGTTAACTCTAATCTTTAAATTTATTTGTCTTATAGCAATAACTATTAACAATAGCGGGGACATTGCCACCTCGTGGCTCTTGTTCTAAACGTTATCAAACGTCCCATTTTTTCGAATTTCCAGCTGTCACGTGGGCCACTTGCTCTCATGTTTGCTATTTTAACATTCTCTTCTCATTAATCAAGTACATCTGACAGAGTAGATGTGAGCAGAACCATCACAAAACTATCGCCATGGCTTTAGGTATTTATAAAGGACAACATTCATAGTAATCCGGTGATTTACAAAATTTTCACAACGCCTTGTATTTTCCTATGTTTTTTTTTGTGTTTTCATGTTTTAGACTCCCGTACAAAACTTTGAGATGACTTGATTCGCCAAGCGCCAACCTATTCCGGCACAAAAGGATTATATTCTTGTCTTGGTTTTGTTTTAGGCATCCTTGTTTTTCCATGTTTTTTTGGGTTCTTGTGAGTTCCTTATCTTTGATAGCTTACTAAAGTCACTAAGCTAGACCTATGGAATTTTGTCAAAGTTTGTAGCTTCTATTTTACTAAGGGATATCTCAAATTTAATTGAGATAGAAATTAATGGCTTGTTTCTTTCCAAAATCACACTTTGTGATTTAAGTGTATAATTTAGGTCAAAGTAATAGCTAAGATGGTCAAAAGAATTATGCAACCAATAGTATTAGGAGAATCTTAGAAATGTATGTGGAGAATTGTGTAAGAATGGGAAAAGTTTGAGATAAGAAAGATAAACATGAAAATTTTTGGAGCATAGATCATGAGTGCCTCCAACACTAAGATATTTCATCTAAATTCCCTCAAAAATCACTAAACACATCAAATTGCAAGGAAATATTAGATATAACACAAATAGTTATAATCAATTGGTAGGGGCAATATTCAAGGTACAAAAATGGATATTTACAAGTTATGTAGTCATGAAAATGTCAAAAGAAGATGAGAACAATGATATAATTAGAGGACTCATCAAACCCAATAAATATACAAGAAGGCTTCAAGGTTTATGTTTGACTTGGAGTGTGTCTAGTAATCCAAAGAGGGATGCCCTACAAGCCCACATCAATGGAATAAATTATATGAAATGATATATTTTGTAGTTTTCTTTTCAACATAGGCTATGTTTTAGAAAGATTGGAGGGTGATCATCCCACAACCTACAAGGTTTGAGCAAGTGGATAATGGAGATGCATAATGTATCACTTAAGGTAGGGAATTTCCATCCTCTATTCCTATGTAATATTAGGTCCCATGAGAGATAAAATAGAAATGGGTAAAAGGCATATATTCAACATGCATGCAATGATGTGGTATTCAAATCAATAGTTATAGTATCCATTAAATAAATGACACTTGGAAAGAAAATTAAATTGCATTATTATTGATGAATAACTTTAATGAAGTGTTAATAAAGGTAAAGGATGAATTGGGAATATTTGACATGACCCATAAGATTGTGTGATGGTACCTATATTCAGTTTAAGAAGATCATATAATCGGTTAACTACGGCAGAACTATGGTAGCATTGAAAGCATGACCCTAACATGACATGTATTGTAAGAGGTTATAGTAGTTACTCACTCATAGTCCTTTGAGGAAAGAGAACAATGTCAAACTTTTTATGAGTGACACAATTAATTCATTTGTACCTAAGGCCCAAAACCATAGTTGGTCCAATGTATATAGGGATTACATGTGCATGTCATTTGAGAATATGTATGGAAACAAGGTTTCGACTTTAGGTTTGGTTCAGGTTGTGTATTACAATATTCTATAGTTTCAAAGATGATCTATAAATCGTCATGGATACTCCATCAAAACAATTCATCACGACAAATATTACAACCTAGATATTTTTAATAGCTTATTTTCATTGAACGCTAAATAACCTAAAACTGTAACAAGAATGAATAGACCAAAGAATTATACAATCCACACAATATGCCATGGGAAAAGTCGTTATGTGGAAAAAACCCAGCAAAAAATGAGGATTGTGCCTTGTTATTTTATATAGTATAGAAATACAAAGGAAAATTGTACTCCCGATGTATTTACCTATGATGTTGCATCCAAATGGATACTACAAGATCTCCTCCTTCCAATTCTCTTCTCTAACATGCAATCTCATGATGTTTCTCATCTATGGAACAATACAATAATTTATTAAGAATGGAACCCCTTCTTCTCTTATTGGCCCAATATTGAACACAGCCTCATAGCCATCTAGTGTTAGTTTTAGAGTTTTTGCATGCCTCAATTTCTAATTATGATTAGGGATTTGGACCTTATAGAATTTTCTTGAAATTCCACACATGACTAGATCCACATGTCTAAGAAATGAGAGATGGTGTGGAATCCACTTGGTTCCATGGTTGTCAACTCGATAGGTCAACTTGCGGTAGGAAAAACTTCCTCATATAGGAATCCATTTGAGGCAATTCTTCAATAGTTGGAAAGGTCTTAGAGTCTAGAATCACATCAAGGGCCATGACATAGGTGATAATATTTTCACCCCAAAAAATATCATTTAGACGCTTAAATGGCCCCTAGAAGGTTGTGGAATTCAAATCCACGAAGTGAGGCCTACCCCCAAAATGGGCCCTACAAGCCAATTCATCCAATCTCTCCACCCATTTTGGATGACACCTCCCCATTGTGGGAGGCTTTTGGTCCCTAAAATATATTGCTGAATAAGGTGAGAATATTTTTCCTCTACCTTCTCCTTGGAGTACCATTTATACTTGCATGGAATTTGTCCTTTCAACCCCACTTTCCAGATTTCATACTGTTCTCACCTAGTTGTTCTAGATTTCTTCTATAAATTTGTCACATGTTAACTCTTCCTAGGCCTTTTGTGCCAAGTCCCCTATAGAAAGTAAGACTTACTCAGGTTCCTAGTCCAATATGGAAGGTTAAGAGAGTTTCATATTTTCCACATTCATTACTAAGTAAATGTGCATATACGGGGGTAAATTGAGTCTGTAGGCATTATCTCCTACCTTATCAAAAACTTCAAAAGGACCATATTTTAATTCCTTGGTCTTATTGTCAGGACCTTGTAGTATTTCCTCATTCAAGTGCAACCAAACTCTATCTCCCACCTTGAATGTGTTCTCAAACCTATGTTGGTCACACCTTTCCATGTACTTATTATGCGACTTCTTTAATGTATCATGCACTTGTAAATGGATTTTCATGATCTTATAGATTAATTTTTTAGTTCTTAATGCTTCATTCGTCGATTCTTCCCTCACATCCTCTTGTTTTTTGTAAACAACATCTAGAGGTGAAGGTGGAGGAATCCCAAAATAATTTTCAAAATGGGACTTTCCAATTGAAGTTTGTATTACTTTGTTATAAGAGTGTTGGATGTATATCAACCTTTAAACCATGTCATTAAATGATTATGATTACAACCCCTCAAAAGTTGCACCAAATTCATGTTGAATATTTTTGTCTAGCCATCTATCTTTAGATGGAATATTGTAGATCTCTTCAACTTAGTGTTTGTATTCTCTCAAATTGTTGTCCAAAATGCACTAAGAAATCTAGTATCCTCGTTTGAGATTATGTTCAATTGTCTGTTCACACCTTAATCTATCTCAAGCGTCAACACAAGGAAAGTTATCCAACTTGAGAACTTCAGAAAATCCCCAAAAAACTTTTCCTATTTCCAAGTCGTTTGGTATGATCACTTCTGAAGGACTTAATCCTCCATTGGACTTAATAGGTTTTCTCATTAGAAAGGAGACTTGTTTTTTTTATTGGTGAGTTTGTTAAAGGTAGAAAAAGGTTTAAATGAACACGTTTTTTATTAAAGAACCCTAACAGGGAAACCTTCTAGTAGGTTGGTTAGAGATAAGGAATTAACTTTGAATTAAAACAAATTTTAAATTAAGGTTACCATCTCATCATGTTAAAATCCACAAAGGAAAAACAATAACTAAAACATGTGAACAAATTCACGTGATTCAGAAATATTAGTGCATCATATAGAAAAATATCAAATGATTGTTTAACCCATGGATACATTTAACATAAGGAATTAATCAACATTCAATGAAACATTCTAAGCAAACAAAGAAAACTTCATTCATAAATTATTGAATTATCACATACAAAACAATTATTACATCTTCCATTACCCAGTATGCAAAAAAATTAATATGTGGTTGTAGCAGCACAAATGGTTCATACAAGATCTAACATGCAAGAAATTCCACTAGCAATTATCCAACGTATCCCGGCCTCTCTGTCAAGGTCAATTTTTTTTCCATAAATACAATCATAGATCCATAAAATAAGGAGACATTTCAGGATTATCTAACACATCACTATCACCTAATAACCAGAACTAGTAACAAAGTCTTTCAACTTAGAGTAAACATCCCACATCTATGTGATATCTAGATAGTTTGCATGATCCAACTACAGTTGAGATTTATATAAGAGAGACCTGATATTATTGAAACAAATATTTGACCAACAATCTACAAACCATTCTAAACTAACTAAAAGTTGAGATGGAGTTGATACAAATAGTTTGAACGAACATATATCTATCTGAGATATATTTTGAATCATAGTTACTACTTGATCTCTTTATTTTTCTACTTCAACTGTATTCAATTTAGATGGGCCTGTATCAGCTAACTCATCGAAGGTTGGCATGCCCAAAGTTTCCATGTAGTATTAAGTAAGCATCCACTGCTTAGCACAAATTTTCTATCCCTCCATGATTATGTGATCGACACTATCACAAGCATATTCCCATGATTTTATTAATATTTGGACTCTTATTAGTGTAACATCCATATTTGGATATTCTCAATTAAGTAATTTCTGAAATAACCCACATATACGTAGATAATAAATAATGAATAAATTGATAGATAAAAAGATGATAGGATATTACAACATATCTCGCCTTTAATATGGCTTGAGTGTATCATAATGAAGAGTTATGCCCCTTCACATAAAGAGATACTATTATAATAATTAACAATTATTATTTTATTTAATTATTAACCTTATTTAATTATTATCCTATTTATGTTTGTTACATTGCGACTCCCTTAGAAAGGCTTTGTCCTCAAAGCCTTATAATGTTTCTGCATCATTTTTTGTGGTGTCACTGTTACGGAGAAAACTTCCTATGGCTTGGGGTACCACAATAGACAGAGTAACCAAAAAAATCAATCATTTCCCATATGAAAGAGAAAAAAAACATCTAACACTAAAGGATCTCAAAACATACCTTATTCTAGATGGTTGATGTATATCCCCATTGAGCTTTTCCACTCTCGCTTATATTAGCAATTTTCTCTCTCAACATTCAACAAACAAGACAAGCATGCTATATAATGGTGTTAGACCTACTTTAGCATATATAATAAATAACATATAAACATTTAAAATCATCCATGGATTCAATATTCAATTAAATACACATTATTGGATAGGAAAAGATATTTCTATTAATATAAATCAGAGATTACAATGGTGACAACCTCTGTCGACACGTCTGCGAACTGGAGAAACTGAGTCCTCCGCATGGGCCTCCACCACTTCAATCCTCCATCTATCGATAGCAAGCTCACAAGAAAAGGTAAGCTTGGGAAGAACATAAAATGCTCCAAGGGACAAAGGGATGTAGACTCAAGTATAAGCTCCGGCAACAATGGAGTATAGTTTTCTTGCGCTTCAATTTCTCTCCTTTCAATGTATCCAAAGGGTTTCTTATATAGTGCTTCAATGAGGTAATGGAAGGTCAAATCCAAGCAATCTCAAGGCATATGGAAGGCCAAGAGACAAGTGACTCGGATCCACATCAAGGGAAACTCCAAAACTATTTGGCGTTTTGCACACATCCCGATGTACATGGGTTTGAGGATCATATCCATGTATATACGTGAGAATAGGTTTAAAAGTCACATATGGAAAATAATGCATGTTTTTAGGGATGATCTTGGAAACATCAAAGGTAAAAAAATGGCCCATGGGGTCCAAAGAGTCTGCAGAGGGACAGGGAAGGCCATAAATGTGTGATCCACCATGTGTGGTAAAATCAACTGTAAGAGTCACAGCTAATGAGACATGTCGATATGAGATACTAAGAGTTGAGCACAACTTCCGATATGTGGATGAATCAATCCATCCCAAATTGATTTGTTGTGTACTGTTGGCATTCCATACCGATCTATCATTAGGATATTTGATCACATTGGTATCGTTATCTTTTGACATTTCCCACTTTTTAGAATATCTATTTTTATGGTTGGGGTGTCGATATGGAATTTTCACAATGTCATTTTCTTTTACGAGTGTCATATTTTGAGCATTGATCTGAGCAGGAAGTTGTATTTTTGTCTCTTGAGTTTTTATGGTTTCGTTCTGTATCTTTTCCAACTTGTTTTCTAACTACATTTTATCATTTTGAAACTTCTTAATCACTTCTATATGTGATTTTTTGTCATCTTCAGAATTCTTAAGTTGTTCCTTAAGATCTTCGTTATTCCTTCTAATACAACGATTTTCTTCCTGTTTGTCTAGATGTTTTCCTTCAATTTCTTTCGTAGATTGTTCTGCCTTCTGACTACTTTTCAACTTCTTAATTTTTGTGACTAGAGTTTTGTTATGACTTCTTAATATGAAAATTTCTTCGGAATGGCTTGATAAAACCTTGTTGACTTGTGTTAGTTATAACTTATGTGTCTTCTTACTATTGTCATACTACTACTGGAGTTTTTCTTTTTGTTTTTTATGATGACGTAACCCTGCTTCTTGATTTTCTAACTTCATCCGGACTTGAAGCGAATAATTATTCGCTCATACAATATTATTCACTAGAACACCTGGAATATTCGATAATCCATAAGGAAAGTATATATTAATGATAGGATTAAAGATACCACTGTAACATCCATATTTGGATATTCTCAATTAAGTCATTTTTGAAATAACCCACATATCCATAGATAATAAAATATGAAAAAATTGATAGATAAAAAGATGAAAGGATATTACAACTTAGCTTGCCTTTAATATGGCTTGAGCATTTCATAATGAAGAGTTATGTCCCTTCACATAAATAGATACTACTATAATAATTAACAATTTTTATTTATTTAATTATTAACCTTATTTAATTATTATCCTATTTATGTTCGTTACAATTAGCTTCTTGGAGTCTAGGCAAGGAAAATCATGGGGAACATTCTTTAGATGCTTCTGTCATGCACATAATTTCTCATAAGCTGAATCAGCCTTTTTTCTCTTACTTACACGATCATCTATTAAGTCTGATAGATTCTCAAAAGCATTAAAATCATGTTGTACTTCAATAAGACCCTGAAAGAATGAGACCTGATTTCATTACTCATGCTTTCATTGCAAGCAATGGCTTCATATTTGAAATCTTGTGCTATTAATTTGAAAAATATGGATGAAGAATGGTAGTATTTTTTTCTTCTATTTTATTTTTAAGATCACCAAGTTCTATATCCCATTTAATTATCTCTACCTATAAAATAATTTTCTTCCTTGATAATTATTGAACTTAAACCTTGCAGTTCTGAACTATATTGAACTTTAAATTTTTCTATTTGTTGGTTCAGGTTTTCTTGTAGAGTCTCCTTGTCATTTTTCATCTTCACATTCTTTTCTCTTTCTTCATCCATTGATTTATTCAAAATAGATACATAGTCAAAATTTTCCCCTATAAAGGCCCCTTAGTTGTAGCCTCTTTTATTTCCCCACTCTGAGGATCATCAGAGGAGGATTTCCAAATGATCTTACTTGAAACTAGTTCATCAAGAATTTATCCTTCTATGCTTCTTTTGGAACCTCTTTTCACTGTCTCCTTTTGTTTCTTGTTGAAACAATAATCTCCTAAAACTACTACAGATTCTTCTCTGAAGTCTGTTGTTTCTTCAGCAGTAGAAGCTAATAGGTCTATGGTACTGATGATGTATAATGATTGGTCATGAGAAGAAGGGAATATATGGGAAGGCTATGGAAAACTGTTTTGATCATTGGTGATTGCAGTTAGGTCATCAATAGCAGGTTGGGTATTTTGGGAGAGTAGAGGATATTTTTTTTGTCCAAAAGGCGTACTAGTAGTATTGTTTTTATTAACAATATGAATTTCTAATTGTGAAGAAAGAGGGAAGTATGGTGAGATGTGAGTTGAACTGCAGACGTATTAGATAATGCGACCTTTTTCAGTAAACACATATGATTCTTCATTGACTGAGATGACTAAATATTGAGCTTATCATTTGTACTCTAATAATTTTTAGAATTAGAAACTTGTTTAGATTCTAAGGTGACAGGGGTTGGGTTGATGACATCTCCAGGAAGTTCCTTGTAGGTCATGGGTTTTCTTCATTAAGGTGTTTAATTTCTGGATGGGAGGAGTAGGTTGGGAGCCAGTAACATGATGTTTTTCTAGTTTCTTCTCTAATTTTAGTTTCTCTTCATATTTAATAGAAGAAGGAGTAGACTCTTTAGCTTCACTAGATGTTTGTAGTTCTTCTTTCTTATTATCTTATACCTATTCAAAGAATCACTTTTTTTTCTTCCAATATTATGAGCTTTAACTACTTCTTTGCTTCATGAATTAACACTCTTTGATTTGGATTGACTTTCTTGATCATGATCTCTTCAAATATATGGGCGCCTTGGAATAAAAAATCATATGTATCTTGATCATGTGCATAAGAGTTCTTCAAGTGGGATTGAGAAAATAAGCATGGGATAAACCCTTTAATATCATGCATTATCTTTTTTATGAATCCTAATTTCAATTTAATTATATCTTTGCTAATAAGACTACCATGGGTTTCAGTCTAAATCATTAAATGTCCAACATATAATGGGAACTTGGGCCATGCTCCCCTCTTCATGGAATGGATCTGACCATGAACCCCATCCATGACCATTTGAAAAGCAACCTATACAAGCATCATTATGTTAGGCACAACACTAGGTAGTAAGTGAACTATTTTGCCTCCCCATATTCTAAGATGGGTGAAGTGCTACATGGTATACCAATATCCCATAGTGGCAATTAATAATAAGGAATTTTCGAAAATCCTAGGAGCATTCTTCTTAAAAATGGCAAAATGAAGTGCATTGATAAATTTTTCATAGATCTCATAGATGTGTGGTTTATAATTGTCCTCCCATAAAATTTAACAATAGATGAGAATTGGTGGTTTTTCATTTTTCCAATGACAATTCATGATGGGAAAATAAAATGAGCCACATACTACATCTATCAGATAGGCTGGTAGATAAAAATTGGGCTTCTTGGTGGTTGGGGTTTTCTATACCTAGACAATGGAATCTTTGAAGGTGATAGAAAAAAATTGTTCCCAGTTGAAAAACTTACATGTAGTCACCATGTAATATGCCAATGGGGTCCATTCTAGTTTGAAGTATTGGAAATTATCGACACCAGAGAATCTTCAAAGCATAGCTTCCAAAAGTTTGAATGGTTCCCTAAACAACATTATAGGTTACTTCCTTCTTGGTCTAAGAATGAAAGTGATCGAGTCATCCATCCATGTTTTCAGTAGGAATTCCAGCTCGATCTTGTTCTCAAGTGCTTTGATAATCTCATGTGTAAGCAGTTGTTGTCGAGCCTTAAGTGCATAAATATTGGAAAAAGCATATGGCTTGATATTCACAGAAAATATTTGATTGGCATCCATAAAGGTACTAGTTGGAATGTTAGAAATATCAATGACCCATTTAACTAGGTTTGTATATGGTAGAATGACAAGTCGATCAACAATTGCATGAAATTGAGAATTAGTAATATTATGGTATAACAAGGCCTCATCCTTGATCTCTATGAAATCATTGCTTTCAAAAATAGCATAATTTTTTCCTAGCCAAGGCGTAGGTTATCAAATACCCAAGCATCTGTTTTGAAATAGAAACCAAAATTAGGGTCTCTTGTTTTTAAATCCTCAACAAGATATTTGGACCTAGTCCTTTTAGCCATGGCTTCCTCTATCATCCCGCAAAGAAATAAAACAATATCATGTCATGGAATCTATTACAGGTTTAAAGGAACTAATGAAAACAATACAATACCTACAAAATTGAAACTGTAACTCTAGAAAGTTATGCACAAATTTATTTGCAAGATTAATGCTCTACGCAATTGTGGTGATGGATTCAAACTCTATTTGGGTTAATGAAGAAATGGGGTTGTTCAATATGTTGAAAGTGTTCAATTTTGATGGTGTAAACCATAAATACCACTCAATGGATGTCTATACGCATCGTACACCAAAATTTGAATTTTAAATTTTTTTGGGAAGTGGGGCCCGAAAGTCAGGATTTGGAGATCCAAGCAAAGAATATTTGGGGTTTTGACAGTTATCCAACTATCAAGTGCCGAAAATATCATGTATGGATGGTAGGATTGGGATTCTGGATTCAGGGATGTTTATAATGTATGAATTGATAATTCTTTGATTCTCTCCTACCAATTTTAGCTATAAAAGTCTGGGGTTAGAAGTCAGGGACAAAATATAGTGAGAGTTTAATAAGGTCCTGACTTCTTATTTCTGAAAAATATCAGACCAGTAATAGTTGGGTGTCGATCGATAATTTCAATAATCATATAACACTCTATCCAACTTCCAATTTTCGAAAAGTCAGAGTCGGAAAGTCTAGGATTTAGAATTCATATCATCAATTCTCAATTTTAGTTATAATGAAGTCAGAGGTGGAATATTGATAATTTTACTAGAAGATATGTTATTCCAACTTCCAACTGTCGATTTTGATCATATCAAATAAACTGACCTTTTCTTATTTAACTTTTCTTATTGAACAACTATTTTGTTTAATATTTCATGCAGTTTTTACTAAGTAGAAAATGAAATTGAATCAATAAAAAAGGAAATTAAAAAAATCACAAAACTAAAGGGGATCCTATCTTTTTAAAATATGGGATTACTGTGGCTACAACATCCTCCTAAAATTGCACCTAGGCCTTCTCAAAGAACAGGTTTGTTTCTCTTTGTTGGTCTTACTACAAGACATAAGAATGCACATCTTGATGAATCTATCAATGACCACAAATAAATAGGCATGTCCCATCCCAATGGATTGGATACCACCCATAGAATCCATGGAGATTCTCTCCCAAGTTCTCGTAGGAATAGGTAAGGGATGATATAGACCTTGTTTCATATTATTAGGCTTGATTTTACAACAAACTATGTATCCTCTAATAAACAAAGCTACATATTCTTGCATTCTAAGACAATAACCATACCTTTGTAAGCAGGAAACTATCTTCATAACACCAAAATTCCCTACAACTTTGGATATGTGAGCCTCTCTCATGAGCTGCACTCTCTCACATTTAGGAACACAAATATTATCTATATTGTAGAGTAACCCCTCATAGAGATGATATTTATCCTTGCTATGATCACCTTCATGTGCATGGAATTGGCCTTGTAGTTGTTGAAACACCTCCTTGAATTCCTCATCTTCTATGTATTCAAAAGAGTACTCAAAGGTATAATATTGGCTATAGGTTTCCATTCCATATTTTTTTTATTGCACTTCTTATATTTGATGATCAGATGGAATTGTTTTAGAAATCCCATCCACTTTTAGTGTTGTGTTTTTTCTAGCTCACTTTGTGCTTGCAAATATTGTAGTAGCTCGTGATGAATTCAAATGAAGCTATTCTTTCCCACTAGATAGTGCTTCCACTTATTTACATCTTGGGCATATGCATCAAGTTCCTTATCATATGTAGGGTATCTAAATATTAAGGCATGGAAAACTTCAAAGTGGTAGCATACAAGCCTCCCCCATTACATCAAAACCACTCACATAGCATACCCACTTTCATCTCTCTTTAACTCAAAAAGATTCTCCTAATTAGGCAATGTGAGAACAAGCGACTGATTAATCTTTTGCTTGATCTCTTCAAAGGATTTCTTCTAATTTTTCCCCCACTGGAACCCCTTATTATTATATGTTATGTCATGGATAGGTGCAACCACAGTCGAAAAGGAATCTATGAAATTCCAAAGGTATTGTCTTCCCCACCAAAAGATCTAAATTTCAATGATATTTCTAGCAATAATCCACATAGTGGTTGCCTCTATCTTTGTAGGATCAATCTTATGTTCTCCTCCACCAATCACATACCCAAAATACACCAAAAATTGTTGAGAAAATTCACATTTCTTGATGTTTACTATCACTTGATGTTTTTCAAGGTTTCTAACACATGCTTGATATGTGAGATATGCTATTCATGTGAAGAACTACAAACCAATATATCATCTAAATACATTATCACAAATGAATCTATAAATGGTTATAATACATCCTTCATCAAACACATAAATGTAGTTAGTGCATTACACAAACCAAAAGGCATTACTGACGATTCATATAGACCTTTCTTAGTCTTGAAGCTGGTCTTCTAGGTGTATTCTTCCTTCACTCTTACCTAGTGGGATCTTGATTTGAGATCCAACTTGGTGAATTACTAGGCATGTTGTAACTAATATAGAAAAACATCAATCCTAGGTAGAGGGCATTGATTCTTGAGGGTGATATTATATATATATCTCTATAGACAGCAAGAATCCTCCATGTCCCATCCTTATTGGGTACTATGATAATAGGTTAACCACAATATGAGATACTTGGTTGGTTTACTCCCTTATCCAAAAATTGTTGCAATTTCTTCTTCACTTCTTCTTATTCTAGAATAGATTGTCTGAATAGTCCAATGTTTGACAATGGAGAATCTAGAGATACTTCTATCTCATGCTCCACTTCCCTCTTTAAGGTATCCCTATAGGAATCTAGAACACTTCTTTGTATTCTTATAAAATTTTCTGCAACTAGTGTTTTTATCTTTGGTACATTCATCCAAGCCCATGTTTTTACTTTTATCAATTCACCTTCTTGTTGATTATGTCTTAAGAAAATAAACACAAACTTTGTACTTGAATTGATAAGGTTTTTTGCTTGGTTGGAACTTAAAATAGATATGTTTGATTTTTCCTTGTGCACATTTAATATAAAAAGTTCCCCATCCTTAATCAAGAGGTATTGGTTTTCACTCCTGATGAATATTGTATCCATCTTATACATGTAGGGTATTTAAAACACTACATGACACACATCAATGGGTACTAAATCTATCTCCACTTCATCAATATAATCTTGCACTATTTTTTTACACTAAGTTGTGCATGTTTATTTACCCATACTGATGGATAGGATATAGGATGATCATGTACTTCCAACCCAAGATTACTTACTAGATATTATGATGTGAGATTGGGTAGTGAACTAGAATCGAATAAAGTATCAGGTATTCTTGATTTGGATATTAAAGTGGAAGAGTTTCATCATCCCCTTCTCCTCATTGTGATGAAGGCTACTTAGATTCACCTCCTTCTGCACTGAAGTGGATAAAATATTCTCATCCACATATGAGAATATATCTACCTCTTTCCTTGAATATGTGGCTAGAAGGTTATTTTTCTTAGAATCCTTCTTGTGATTCTTGGGTTCATCTTTGGATGTACATTCCAACACTTCTCTTCAATATTAGTATCAATGTTACAATGGTTATAGTGGTTTTTCAGGTTCTTGCACTGATGTGTCATGGCTAAAGTCTTCTTATATTTTCTCTTCCTCTTCTTCTTCCCATCCTTGGAAGCATCTTGGTTCTCTTTTTGTTTAGAACCACTTGGTTGTCCTTTCTTGTGGCCTATATTTTATAGGTATTGTGCTTCCACACATGCCTCATCAATTTTTATTGTCTTGAAGAGCATTACTTGATTTCACAAATAACTATGTACACCTTCCAAATACTTAAGGAGTACATCTATATTCTTGTGTGAGATACCCAACATTATCTATATCTTCTTAAGTTTGGTGATGTACTCTTGCACATTATTTCCTTTCCTTTTCCTAACGTAATTCCAACAAAAAAATATTTTTAATTCCCTTAGTTTGGCCCCTATAATGAATTGAAGTAGACTATGTAAATGAAATCATGGTGAGGATCTCAATGCCAAGTACCTTTAGTTGATTTCCGAATTATGTATCAGAAATTAGATATGATACAGTTGGTATTGTGTGTTGGTAATGTACAAATAAGGACTATGCTTGTGATATAAAAATAGATATAGATATAGATATAGAAATAGATATAAATAAAATCCAAAAATTACTATGCAATGCAGTAAAGAAGAAAGGGGGTATGATCTCACAAGACAAGGGAGTGAACTGTTTAACCCATGAACTGCTAATTTAACATGTGTGATAACCTATTCAATTCTTCCATGAAGGAAGTGATTAACGATGTTATTATGATGTGAATGGGGGGGTAGGGATTTCATCCTATGTCTCAATCACCCTATTTTTCTAGGATTAGGATTGTTATTGTAAAACAGAGCCCATTTCTTATTTACTTCGACATCCTTACTTCTTGGGGATTCAATTATACTTGTAAGGAGAGTACACATCCTTGGAAGGGTAGTGCATTCCTAATAAGGAGAGAACATTCCTAGTAAGGAAAGTCTGTTTTCTCAAGCTAGTGTGTTGGAGGCGAGATACATGTTGATGCTCCTTACACATGAAATACTTGGAAAGATGGATTGCTCGAGGGAGATATGAATTGGTGAGGAGGATTCCTGATCCTAGAAGGTTGACTATAGAAAAGAGGTGTGCTATGACTAAGTTTTTTTGGATTTACTTGAGTTTTATGAGTTTGTATTGTGAGCCAAGTCTTATGAGTCTAGTTTGCAAGTCGAGTATTATGATTCATAAGTTCAAGGAGTCAATTCCTTGAGCAGGGGTCTTACGAATCATGAATATCAGACAGTTGAGTATTACCAATAGGAAAGAGGCCTATTTCATTGACACTCCTCATGTGTGAAATCCTTGGAAAGATGGATCGCCCATGGGAATCAAGGATCATTGAAGGGGATTCATTATCCTACAATGACGAGAATGACAAGGGGGTGTGTGTTGATCGACTATGTTATTGTCAAATCAATATTCCCAAATGTGAAATTGATCCTATTATGCTTGAATGTGAACTATTGTTGATTTGTTAAGCATGGGTCCGTTAAATGTTTAGTCCATGTGTATGAGCTTGAGAGTGGTGAGGTGTTTATATGTTTTGTATAAACCTAACTGTTACAGCTGATTTTACCACATATGGTGGATCACACATTTATGGCCTTCCCTGTCCCTTTGCAGACTCTTTGGACCCCATGGACCATTTTTGTAACTTTGATGTTTCCAAGATCATCCCTAAAAACATGCATTATTTTCCATACGTAACTTTTAAACCTATTCTCGCGTATATACATGTATATGACCCTTAAACCTGCGTACATCAAGATGTGCGCAAAAGGACAAGTAGTTTTGGAGTTTTCCTTGATGTTGATCTGAGTCACTTGTATCTTGGCCTTCCATATGCCTTGAGATCACTCTATTTTGACCTTCCATTACCCCATTGAAGCACTATATAAGGAACCCTTTGGATACATTAAGGAAGGAGGAATTGAAGAGCAAGAAAACTATAGTCCATTGTTACTAGAGCTTATACTTGAGTCTGCATCCCTTTGTCCCTTGGAGAACTTTGTGTTCTTCTCAATCTTTCCTTTGCTTGTGAGCTTTCTATGAAGAGATGGAGGATTGAAGTGGTGGAGGCCTAGGTGGAGGACTCAGTTTCTCCGATTCGTAGACATGCCGACATAGGTTATCATTCTTGTAATCTTTGATTTATATTAATAGAAATATCTTTTCCTATCCAATAATGTGTATTTAAATGAATATTAAATCCATGGATGATTTTAAATGCTTATATGTTATTGATTATATATGCTAGAGTAGGTCTAACACTATTATATAGCATGCTTGTCTTGTTTGCTGATTGTTGAGAGAGAAAATTGCTAACACAAGCGAGATTGTAAAAGCCTAACGGGGATCTACATCAACCATCTAGAATAAGGTATGTTTCAAGATCCTTTGGTGTTAGATATTTATTTCTCTTACATATTGGGAAGGGATTGATTTCTGCGGTTACTCTATCTGTTGTGGTACCCCAAACCATAGGAATTTTTCCCCGTACCAGAATTGGAAACCATATGGGGAGTTCCTAGTCATTTCCTTTGGGGGTTTATCGGCATTCAATGTTCTTGAATTGCTCTGATTTCTCTATTTCTAAGTCAAGTCTGGGGGCATGTTTGCTAGTAGTGTCTGATAGGAGTAAATTTTTTTTTCTCTTGTCTGTTTACCTTTTTTTATCTCTTTTTCTTCATGTACGCGAATTTTGTTTTCGCAGTTGCATGTACACGCGGTTTTTACTGGAATAGCCAGGTATATATGCGGATTTTCAGCACACAGTCGCATATTCCCTGAGTTTTTCCTTTTTGGGGAATATTAAGTGTTGCTAGGTGAGTTTGGATTATTGCTGAGTCTTTTTGGATGCTTCTGGAGTCTGCATACACCTCTGTTTCTGACCAGAGACACTTTTTAGTTTAAATTTTTCAAAATGTTCTTGTCATTTCATTTTCTATTTTTTGTTTTGGGATTAGTGCATTGGGTCTCTTTTACCTTAGTGCTTTGCTTGGGTGCTATTTGGTAGTGCTTGCAGAGTTTGGGGGTTGCAGAGTTGTACTTTTTCTTTTTATCTCATTTTAATTCAAAAACTACAAAAACATTTTCTTTTTGCATCATTATGCCTTGTTGCATTTTTCATTTTTCATGGTACTTGCATTAGGTTTGCTTGGAGAGTATTAGTGAGATTTTCATATAGGAATGATTTCATATTCATTTGAAGAAAAAATTTGTGTATTTTCTGTGCACGCTAGTTTGCCTAGGGTTTACATAATTAGATTGGGTCTTTTTCATTTTTGAGTCATTACGGATTCAGGTGTGGCACTTCGTCGTTCTTTTCGTTTAGTAGGACTTCCGCCTTCCACGTCTCCTCCTCCTTTGGGAGAGAGAAACAGATAGTTCGAGCAGACTACTTCTCACTTTGATTCACACATGATGGGAGATCATGAGGATGAGATTCTTGAGATGTCTTCTCCACCTCATGAGGTTGGGGATGTAAATTATACTCCCGTATATGATCCTTCACCAGAAATACCTTCACATTCTGGTTATGATCCCTCATTCACGGGTCACCAGTATTGGTCTCCAGGTGACGAGACTCATCATGAACCCACAAGAACTAGTCATGTTCATTATGGCTTGTATGATATCCACCCGATCTGGCACATCATGTCGAATTAGAAGTTTAACCTAGCACTACGACTGGGGGAACTCCTATTCTTTTCCATGCGGAGATATTTGGGAGCACTAGTCACATCGCAGCTTCCATCCTAGTGGTGGAAGCTACCTCACATGTCCATCCTAGACCTAGTGTTAGTACCCATATGTGGATACCAGAACCGAGATGAGTGACGATAGGGAACACAACTTAGATCCCTTCACATGTCCCTTCATCCTTGAACCCTACTCCTTAGAATGCATTCTTGAAAACTCTTCCTCCCCCTCATTCACGTGGTCCTTTGAGCTAGAATATCACTACTAGCCATGTTTGTACTGCGACTGCTCGCATGGTAGTATCTCAGATTCAAGTACCTCCCGTTGTGTCGGGAGGTCATATTCCTATTTTTGGATCATCTAATGGTCCATCGCAAGGAGTTCCCCATATTCCTAACTATGGATCTTCTCATGGGAAATCCCATGGGACACCTTATGGAGCTTCTCATGGACAGTCTTATGGACCGCAGTATGGATTGAACTATAAACCTTATGGGTAAGGGTATCCACAACCTTCTTACTCTTCCAATTATGGCTTTGTAGCACCACATAGTCAAGGTACACCACATCATAATGCTTCCATGCAGCCCTATATGTGTAAAATGGGAGGAGGATATTATGGCTAAGGCCATGGTATTTATAGCAATCAGCCTTACATGAATCAAAACTATTAGGGAGCATTGCATAGACCGGCTCAACCTAGGCTCCCTTTCCTTGCAACATTGAACTTACCTAACTTATCGAGACTTATGAACGATCTGGTATCTCATGACCTGGCTTGGCTGACCGTCCCTAACAAGCTTCCTTTGGACATTCCCAAGTTCGAGGGCAGAGCTGGAGAAGATCCTAGTGAGCATGTCACTACTTTTCACCTTGGGTGCTCTTCTAATTCGTTACATGACGATTCAATCTGTTTGAGGCTTTTTCAATGGACCCTCACCGGGCCTGCAACGAAATTATATATAGAGTTACCAAGGGGGGCATTCATTTTATTCGATGACCTTGCCATGATTTTCCTCAATCACTTTTAGTGACCCATGCATTACAACATTGGTACAAAACTCTTGTCGACATTTCTACAATACAAAGCCACACATATCTCGGATCATATTCAAGAGTGGCGTAGACGGAAGCGGTTGATTAAATCCTTTATACAACCGTAATTTCTCCTTGAGTGGTTCCTCAAGATGGTGTTACCTTACATCGCGAAGGATGTTTCTACATCTGGAGTCCAAAACAAGGAACAAACAATCTTTAGGGCACGAGAGTTGGATTTGATCTACGCTCAATCTGGACTTTTGTATGAGATTATACCTAACGCTCCATGATCTAGTTTCGATCCCAAGATCAAACCTGGACCACATGCAGATGGCATTGTGGGTTGTACAAGTTCCAAACCTGCGGATTCTGTTGTGAAACAAGTGAGCCAATTGTCTATTAATTAATATATGTTGGGACAAGACACGGCTTCATCTCAATCCACCGAAACTGTGAGTGTAATTTTCGTGCAATCATCGGACTAGAAGGGCAACCAACAGCCTAGAAGGAAAAAGAAAAAGGGTAAAAATAATCGTAAGGGTGGGAACAAGAATGAAAATGCTAATTATAATAACAAGAACGCTTGTAATGTTGGGGGGGACAAGCAGCCTAAACATAAGGTAAAGATTCCTTGCAAGTTGTGTAAGGAGGACCACCTCACTCACTTGTGCCCTCATATGGAAGATGCCTTGAGATTCATAGCACAGGGCCCAACTGTGCTAACTAATCCTTTACCCCATAATCAAAATATGAAATCAAGGACCATTGATCCTCATTGTGCATCAAGTGGAGATCAAAATCCACTGGAGGCCAATACTGGTCATGGTTACATCAACATGGTGCGTGCTACTAAGGTTGTGACTTGTGCTAAGGATTATGGTTTGTCACAATTGGACCTTGGAAAAGAACCCACTCCACCTGAGAGCCCTTTACGTATTGAAAACCCTATGGATAAAATTGAATTTTCACCTCGCATTCCTAAGGGAGTCGTAAAGCATTCGAGGCACAATCCTAATGCCTGAGCCTCCCAAAACTATTCCGTTGTCGAGAATTTGGGGCAAACTCCTTGTGTGATGTCTGCGCTTGAAGTACTTCAGAGTTGTCCTCCACAAAGGAAAGCCTTGCTTTCTGCTCTTGGGGTTGATGATGATAACTCTTCTTCCATTATCAAATTGAAACCATGGGACCGTAGCCTTGCTTTCCTTACTACGTGTCTCTTTTGATTCATGTAGAGTGTCTTAATATGACTGTAAAATGTAGTGTGATTGATGAAGGCGCTACTACTTCTGTGATGTCTTTGTCATGTTGGAAGGGTTTGGGTTCTCCCGAGTTGTCTCAATCTACTACTATGTTGACTACCTTTTATGGTAGATTATTTTGGCTGCACAGGATTCTTCCTTCTCTTAAGGTCCAATTGGGAGAGAAGACCATCGCGATTGAGGTCAAGGTGGTTGATGCGCCCCTTGAATTGGATGTATAGTATGCAAGCCATTGCCTCTTCTCTCTTTCAAGTGGTGTACTTTCCATTTAATGGGAAGATCGTTACGATTGATCAGACATCATTCCGTAATTCGAGTGTTAGTGCATCATCAAGAGCTTCTATCCTAATTATCGATCAATCTCAACCGACAATTGGGGGTGTGGGTGTGGGTATGTATCCGTCTCTTATGGGAACATTTAGCTATCCTGCACCCGTTCTTATGATCATATCTAGTTTTGGTGGGGATTCATTCTCATTGAATTTGGTGTCTTTTCACACTACCCATATGGAAGGTCCTTGGATTCTTCCTTCACCGAGTCCTTCGGATGGACCCATAGAAATGGATGTGCCATTGCTTGCAACGATGATAGCATATCAAGTGAATCTTGATTGTGTTATAGATCCTAGTCCTTCATCTTCACAGACAGAGGAGGAAGACCCGTATGTGCTTCCTGGATGGGAAGTTGAGTCCTCTCATGCACATGATTTCCTCGATGATGTTTTTCCATCAGATGAATCCATTATTGAGGCCATGTCTGGGGTTGAGCCACCATGGGAAGAGCTACATCATTGATCATATTTTCTTCCCAAGCTTGACCATATGGAGCGTGAGGACTTTAGGGAGATTCTTAGCGAGAAGATTGGTAGTCCTGTGGTTCCATTGAGCTCTCTTGGTTAGATGGCTGATGGGAACATGGCGAATTTATCACCTACTATTCCTATCAATATTTCTCACGATCCTAGCAAAGTTGAGAATGTCTACATTGGGTTGGATTGTTCCCCTGATGAGATCAAGGAGTATACCGAGCTATTTAAAGAGTTTTGTGACATATTTTCTTGGTCATATGAAGTAATGTCAGGTATTGACCCTCGTATTGTTGAACATGAGATTAAGAACTGTCCGTATGTGAAGCCGGTTCGACAATGTTTGCGTGCCGTGAATCCTAGAAAAGCACCCGTTATTAAGGATGACATAAAGAAGCTATTAAAAGCCAGTTTTATCTATCCCATTCCCCTGATGGAGTGGGTTTGAAATCCCATTCCAGTTGTTAAGCAGTAGGGAGCAATCCGTATATGCACTGATTTCCGTGATTTAAATCGTGATTGTCCTAGGGATGATTTTCCCACACCATTTATTGATTAGATTTTGGATGAGTGTGCGGGAAGCGAGGTATTCTCCTTCATGGACGATTTTTTCGGATATAAATAGATCCGTCTCTAACCTGAGGATCAACATAAAACTACATTTATTTGTCCTTGGGGTACTTTTGCATATTGGAAGATGCCTTTCGGTCTTAAAAATGTCGAAGCTACATTTCAGTGGGCTATGACCTTAATTTTTCATGATCTCAAAATGATTATCGAAGTGTCTTTGGATGACCTTGCTGCTCATTCTCATCTGAGAGTGCATCATCCATACCATTTGAGATTAGTATTTGAAAGATGCCGCCATTACTAGGTTAGGTTAAATTCTTATAAGTGCATATTTTGTGTGACTCTTGGTCGCTTGCTAGGGTTCATTGTATCCAAGGAGGGGATAAGAGTTTATCCCTTAAAGGTTGAGGAAATACTTCAATTGTCTCCCTCACATAATATTAGACATATTCAGTGTTTCCAAGGCATGGAAAATTTCTTGCGGAGATTCATGGTTAATTTTGCCAATTTGACTAAAGGCTTTATGCGTCTTTTAAAGAAGGACACTACTTTTTGTTGGGATGAGTGAGCCCAAGAGTACTTTGATTCTCTTAAGCAAGCCTTAGCATCAGCCCCTGTGCTTAGTCCACTTGACTATAGCCATGATTTTTTTTATTTATGTGGCCGCATCCATGGATACGGTTGGTATGGTTTTTTTTTCATGAGGATGAAGAGCTCCATGAGCATGTCATATATTATTTGATCCAAAACCTTATTGATGTGCAAATTCGTTATTCCCATGTGGAGAAACTTGCCTTGGCCACCCTTCATCTCGTTAAGAGATTAAGACATTACATTCTCCTTCACCAAACCTTGGTGGTAGCTCATGTCAAACCATTTCAGTTTGTCATTACTAGAAGGATGATTGGGGGAAAATACAATAAATGGATTTTTATTTTGCAAGAGTTCGATCTTGAATTTGTTTCGGTGAAATTGAAGAAATCGTTGATCTTTGCAGAGCTCATATCTAATTTTCCAAGTGTGGAGGAGGAGGAGGTTTATGAGGATACGTTTGTCGATGAGCATATTTTTCTTATCTCAACTTTGGACCCATGGTACGGGGATATCATTGTATATTTTCAAACGTTGAAGGTCCCAACTCACCTTTCGTAGGATGAGCGACGACGATAACATCATGTATCTAAGAACTACCTTATAGTGGATAACACTTTGTACCACCATGGGGTAGATTCCATTTTACGTTGTTGTTTAACCCATGATGAGGCTGAGTTTGTGCTGAATGATTGCCATGGAGGGGTGCGTGGTGGTCATTTATCTAGGATTTCTACAGCCCAAAAAATCTTGAGAGCGGGATATTTTTGGACATTGATCTTCAAATATTGTGTCAATGCAGTAAAGAAGTGTCACCCTTTCCAGGTGTTTGCATGCAATATGTGCTTGCATACTACCCCGTTACATCCTATTATCACTGCCAGTCCCTTCACCAAGTGTGGGTTTGACTTCATGGATTGCAACCCAGCTTTGGCTGGGGGGCATCATCGCATTATAGTGGCCGTCGATTATTTCACGAAATAGGAAGAGGCTATGCCCACGATTAAATCCGATGGTGAGACAGCCGCACATTTCATTTTCAACCAAATTATTACTCAGTTTGGAATTCCTAAAGAGCTTGTCACTGACCATGGTAGGCACTTTCACAATGAAATGATGGAAGAGTTGTCTTCAAAATTAGGGTATAAGCAGGAACACTCCTCTTCTTATTACCCTGAAGTGAATGGATAGGTTGAAGCAGTGAATAAATCACTTAAGTCTATTCTCCAACGAACCATCACACAAAGCAAGAATAATTGGTATATCATGTTATATCCTTCTTTGTGGGCCTATAGAACCATGGTTAAGACTACCATCGGTTTCTCTCCATATCAGCTCGTACATGGGGTGGAGTCTGTATTGCCGGTTGAATGCGAAATCCCTTCGTTGAAGCTAGCTATAGACTTTTTACCAGACACTTCCGCATCGGAGGAGTGTTTGGTCCACTTAGAGCATATTGATGAGTAGCGTCGAGATTCCTTAGTGGTTCTAGAAGTAAATAAGCATCGCATTAAGGTCCAATATGATAAGTCTGTCCATTCGAGGAAGTTTAGTGAAGGTGATTTGGTCTTATTGTGGGATCAAGCTAAAGAACCCTTGTGGGTAGGGAAGTTTAATCCCATGTGGCATGGTCCTTATGTTGTCAAACATGTGTTAGAGAAGGGCACCTATGAGCTGGTAGATTATGAAGGGACAGCCTTGGCAGAGCCTATAAATGGGCTCTATCTTAAAAAATACTATGCATGATCTTCAGTTAGGGTTGATTGTTGTATATTATTGTACAGTTTTTTGCATAGTTAGGTTTTTTTATGGTGATCGGGTTTGTTGATTAGCTTTCATCTCTTATGGAAGATGTCGATGGAGTCTTTCACTTACATAGGATTCGCTGATGGTGCTGGCCATCACACTCAAAACTCAGCTTCGACTGCTTGGGTGATTTATACTCCTATAGATCAAGTATTGTCTTCAGGCAGTGTATGTTTACGGCCTTCTTTGAACAATGTTGTTGAATATAGTGTTGTTATCAAGTTATGGCGGGATGCCATTTCACATGGTGTTCTCTCTCTTGAGGTACATCTTGATTCACAATTAGTGGTTTCACAGGTTAATGGTTTATATCGTATTAGGGATCTAACATTATTACAAAGATTCTTACCTCTGAGATTGCTAGGACGACAATTTGAGAATATAACATACATACATGTTTCAAGAATTTTTAATCAAGTTGCTAACTCATATGCTAACTATGTGTTAGATTGTCATTTGTTTCATACATAGACCATAAGCATATCACAAACATACATTTTTACACACATGTAAATAAATAAAATCGATCATCATAAAAAAATTTCATTCAACATCCAAAATGTGATGTCATAATACATAAGTGTCATAATACAAAATTGGGGCTTCCAAGCCACCAAAATATAATACATGGTAGTACAAAAAGAAATACTCTCAGGTCTCTAAGACTGAGGAGGAGGAGGGGGGTTCTGATTGTGGTAGCACACCACGCCTCTAGCTAGCCATCGAAATAATCGAACCCATGCATGTTGTACACCAACCACTTGTCATTGTATGGCCTCAAGCAAGTCCTCGACTTGCACCATGGGTACCCTGTGTGTTAGGCATACAAAGTTTGTGTGGATTCTTTGGAGCGTCCACTCCGCATCCGCACCCATGAGGTCGTCTCCTCTTCCCCTCTATCTATGATCAAGGAAACCATCAAGTCATCATGGTCCAACATCTGCATACACATGGTAGATTGTCACTATGTGTCATCATGTCAAAACATGTCTTTTGAGTCAATATATCGAAAACCACAAAAAATTAATAATTCAAAAAACTTAAAAAGAGGGTTTGAAATTCGTTACCTATGTCACCATATGCCGTTCCTAGTGGTAGGGGCATGTCCAAATCTCCCCAAAAATATATCCCTGCATAGGGGTAGTCATCGATGGAAAATATCTACCTCCATCACCATGGAAAGAAGTCCGCTGGGTAGGGGTTATCGACCCTACCTTCACCTAGTATGTGCAGAACATTTTCCCAATGTCATTGGGATGGATCTAGAACTCTGTGTGGTGGAATGTCCACTCTAGAGTTTAGCCTCAGTACATGCTCAAAGAAGAACATGCTCAGTATGCTGGAAAAACCGAAGTTTCTCACCCTGCCCATCTTGCAGTCACTGAGCTGCTGCTTCATGTTACTCAACAGAACAGTGCTCCAGTCATACACTGTGGGTCTCATACACTCCACTACATAGAACATCAATGGCCATGAGGACTAGTGGAATGAAGCTAGTTCGACTATCCTATCGAGTGCCAATAGTATGGCCTTCAGTCCTAGCACCTGGATCGATTTTGTCAGGATTTGACTCCCAACCTTTTTGTGTCCAGAAAGCAGTACACTACAATGTACTCATCAATAGTCAAGCCATCTCCTAGCCCATGAGATCAAATATTTGCCACCTCTCCTCGTTGGGATAATCCAGTGATAAAGTATATGTCCTCAATCTCTATACTGAGCGACATCCCATCAATATGAAAAGACTCAGAGTCTAGAGCCCAGTAATCCACCAGCATCTACAGGAGTCTTGGTTTGGACCTCAGGCTCCCAAGACACCAAAACTTATACAATCCACATGCACGTAGAGCTTGTTGGGCCATTAAGTCACCCTGTACAGCCTCTTATACATCACCATGTTCCCTCTCCCTCCAGTCTAGAACCATCCTAAACATAAAACATGATTTTTTATTATTATTTGCATTAGAAATCCTTATTTGCAGCCGCATACATGACTATTTGCAAAACAACCACGTATGTACGTGGTTTTGGGAGGTTTTTCCGTGTATGGCCAGCCATATACATGGTAAAAACCCCGATATCCACATGGGCCAAAACACATACCTTAGATTGGCCTAGAAAATGAAATTGACCATGCAAACTTAAAAAAATTGCATGAAATGGGAAGAGGAGGACATGAGGAGTTACTTGGAACAAACGGTGTCGGATTTCGCCAGACGATGCTCCCAGAATTCGCGTTGGATGTTTTGAGGTCAAATGGGTAAAAATTTCAAATGATATGGAATTTTTGAATTTTTTACTATTTAAAGAATTTTTTTAAAATTTTTGAAATTTTTTACCCACTTTCTATAATTTTTGACCGTTTCTGACCATTTTGGACTAATTTGATGATGTAGGAGTCCATTTTGAGCGTGGTTTGACCGTGTTTTTGATCTGTTCATGTCAATTTCAGGTATTATGTCTAAACTGGCATATAGGTTAGGTTTCAAATCTATTTGTACTTTGCATGACATTATGATCATTTCATTATAACCTCAGGTATGAACCCATTCTATCTTGTCATAGAACCTTCTTGTTTCTTTTAGAAGTGACATGATGTGAATGGTAGAGCTTAACCATACATGGGTTCCCTAGTTAGATCTTGTTTTGCATTTGGTTCCCATGCCAACATTTTCCTTTATGGTGTGGGAGTCCTTTGTATAGTATCGCCATGACTTTACGCAAGAGCCTCATACTCCTCTTGATCTTTTTTGTTGGCATTTTCCCCAAGACTCCCTTATGTCAAGTTGTAATTGCATTATCATGAGTTTTGCTTGCCTTATTGAGCCTTATTTCAGCTTCCCTGACTTTGATTATCAGCCATATAGCCCGAGCTTGTCTCATGTCTAGCCAAGCAGAGCCAATTTTATATCTTTTGCAACTTGATTCCCCGTTTTTACTGAGAGGGGACTTTCCCCCAAGTGTCGTTACCCTACACATGTGTCCTTGCATTGAGCATAGGTATGTTCCACTGCTTGGAACTAGATTTTTTTCCCCTTAACACTCGTCTCCTCCTAGTATGTAACTATAAAGCACTTTTATTCTTTTTCAATCTTTTCAAAATGTTTGAAAAATTACAAAAAAAATAAAAAAACCAAAATTCTGGATAGGAAAAGATGTTAGCTTTGGCAGTAGTCGAGTTGTGTCACCTTCGAGCAGAGCACTGTATATCACATCCATTGGTTGGGTTAATAGTTTGACTTTAGGAGCTGTACTCATTTCTCTAAGTTTATCTCCACCGACTGGTTAAGCTCCAAGTCCCTATGGAGCCTCTGTCGATGCCTCCTGTGTCGCAGAGATGTCCCAGTTTTGTTTATTGAGTCTATGTTGCCTACATTCAGTCACCATTCTCCTTTATGCTCTTGCTCGAAGGAAGTTGAAACTTGAGTCATCCATTTCTCTATTCTCTTGACTTTGCATGTCGGCCATTCCCGGTACTAGTACTGGTTTGTGCACATTATGATCTAGTCCTTCCACATTATATAGCTTTGCTGAGTACCTCATGTTGGATGATGGGGGATTCCTTAATGCCCTCCTTCCAGTGGATTTCATCCCATTGACTTCAGATCATTTATTCTGGGATAGGAGTCTTGAGTCATTTTGAGTGCCTTGAGACTTGTAGTCATCAGTGGCAGGTTCTCTCGCCATCGACAGTTTTGGGAATACATCAATGTCCCCTGATCGATGGATTATTTCAATAATTCGATCTCAACACATTTATTCACACTTGTTAGATTGCACTCTATTACCTTTATTCCCGTTTTCATTATCGGGGGTGATCTCGCGTCTATTAATGGTATACATCAATGACTGATAATCAGATGATGGACTACTATGTTCGACCTTGACACCTCTATTCACATAGTAGGACATGTAATCGTAGTGGATTGTGTAGAAGACCTTCTAGATTGGTGGCATTTCATATATGCTACCTCCTTGATCATGCTAGTTTTCATGAGATTTCAACTCTCGTGACTTGATTCCAGTGTATGTCAAATATCTTCAGCCATTATGGAGATCTTGATCCATTGTATATCTTCAGCTTTCATGGAGATCATGATCCTTTGTATATCTTCATCATGGAGATTCTGATCTATTTATGTTGTACGTGGCGATGACCACACATGTCATATTTTGTATCATGCCTATTCATGGCCATTGTACTCTTATGTAGCCAGGACTGTTGTATATACTTGTAGTCATGTGTAGAGTTTGATTATTGTATTATACTTTTGGGTGGCTAGTTCTTCCACCTGGTTCTTCATCACTCCACTTCTGGGATGAGCTTATAATGTATTTTGGCCATTGTATTACCCCTTTGACCTCACACATTAGGGGGCATATGTTACATCTGATTTTACCACATATAGTGGATCACACATTTATGGCCTTCCCTGTCCCTCTGCAGACTCTTTGGACCCCATGGAACATTTTTGTACCTTTGATGTTTCCAAGATCGTCCCTAAAAACATGCATTATTTTCCATATGCAACTTTTAAACCTATTCTCGTGTATATACGTGGATATGGCCCTTAAACCCGTGTACATCGAGATGTGTGCAAAAGGCCAAATATTTTTGGAGTTTTCCTTGGTGTGGAGCTGAGTCACTTGTCTCTTAACCTTCCATATGCCTTAATATCGCTCGGTTTCAACTTTCCATTACCCCATTGAAGCACTATATAAGGAACCCTTTGGATACATTAAGGAACGAGGAATTGAAGACCAAGAAAAATATAGTCCATTGTTGCTGGAGCTTATACTTGAGTCTGCATCCCTTTGTCCCTTGGAGCACTTTGTGTTCTTCCCAAGCTTTCCTTTTCTTGTGAGATTTCTATCGAGAGATGGAGGATTGAAGTGGTGGACACCTAGGTGGAGGATTCAGTTTCTTTGGTTCGTAGACGTGCCGATAGAGGTTGTCATTCTTGTAATCTCTGATTTATATAAATAGAAATATCTTTTCCTTTCCAATAATCTATATTTAAANTATATGTTATTGATTATATATGCTAGAGTAGGTCTAACACTATTATATAGCATGCTTGTCTTGTTTGCTGATTGTTGAGAGAGAAAATTGCTAACACAAGCAAGATTGGAAAATATCAATGGGGATCTACATCAACCATCTGGAATAAGGTATGTTTCAAGATCCTTTAGTGTTAGATGTTTATTTCTCTTGCATATTGGGAAGGGATTGATTTCTGTGATTACTCTGTCTGTTGTGGTACCCCAATCCATAGGATGTTTTCTCCATAACACTAGTCAAGGTTGGAACCTCCATGTGGAAGATGATGATGATTTGGGTTATCCTTCTATGTGCACACTAGTAAGCACTTGGTAATGAGGATCTTCCAAGAGAACCATGGATCGATGAGATGGATTCCTAATCCTAAGAAGGGTGTTGTGTGGAGAAGGTATCATGGGAAATAATTTGGTTGAGTCTTGTTGAGGGTCCTATATCTCGGTGGATAAGTTCAGCATGTTATAAGTCCATCCCCATATTCCTCTTGGTGGCCTAAGAAACCTAGATGTATGTTGGCTTTACTATGCGTAATTGTGTATTGGTGATGCAATGATATTCTAGATAAACCCAATTGTGTACTAACTTGGTATGTGTGACTATGGGTGACAACGATATAGGTTTCCCTTTTCTTGTGGAAATCATTCACAGCTCAAGGGTGTCCTCTTAGCATAAACATTATATGATATATAGAGCAACTATGGTTGGGTGGAACAATGTTGTTGTGTAGTTAGTTTCTTGGGATAGATTATTTCAAGATAAGTATTCTTTGATGTATTCTATTGATTTTAATTAATGATTGAATAGAATGAATACTTGTATTTTTTTTATCAAGTGGTTTATGAGTATGTTGAGTGATGTTGAATGCCTCCATAAGCCTTAAAGGCATGTATTCAAGATAATTGTGTAGTCTTTTCTATTTACCTGTAGCTTACTTGATTGCATGTGAAATGATCAGTTTGCATGAGTATTTATGAATATGAATGAAAATAGGTAAATTTCATAGGCTATCATTCACATGGGTCAACAAATGGTTGGGAAAACCCTGAAGACCCTAGAAAATGGAATACGATAGATATAGGTATTTAGGGTTCAATCCTTGAGAGAGTCCATAAATTGAATAAGTATAGCGATTAAATATGCAATAGTTCATCTATTAGTTCAATGTGATATCAATATACAATCATCTAATGAGATATGGGACATGATTGCAACCATTCGATGGGAAGAATTTCTTTTGAGGCTTATTGGAGGATATTCTGAAGGAATTCGAAAGAAAGGTCTGATAGAGTATCACAGGGAATTCCAAGAGCATATTGAATAGTCAAATAGAATATTAGAGGTATCTTTGTTAGTCTATCAGAGGAATGTATGAGAGTGATTGGAGGTAAAATACAATATTCATCGGTGGAGGTGAACTCCAACAGTCATTGGAGGTGAGGCCCAAGAACTTTCCAGGAGAGTTTATGAGAGTCATTGGAGGTAAACTATGGGATTGGTTAGAGGTGAAATCCAAGATTTTTTAGAGGAAATGCCTAAGAGTTATCATGGAAAGGTCTGAGACTCATCATAGATAAACTTCAATCGTCATTGGATGTGAAATCTGAGATTCATCGAAGGTTAGGATCGAGAGTCGAGGTATATCAAGGAAATGTTCGATATTTGTCAGGGAAAGATCCGATAAGGTTCCAGAGGAAGATCGATGGATGATTATAGAATGTACCAATGGGATGATACATTTGTGTATTAGAGTCCCAATAAGTCAAAAGGTCCTAATAGGGGAAGTAACCCAATAAACAAAGAAAAGAAGAATTTGTAGATTGAAGTGTCTATGGTTGAGTGGTTTTTGATGTGATCCCTAAGGCTTAAAAAGGTGGTCAAGGATGGTATAGCAGGGTATCAGAGTTGGAATTTCAATATGTTAGAAAACATGATCACAGTGTAATAACAATAAACAATATGCAAATATAAAACATAAACACATTACAAGAGAGACACCAATATAATGTGGTTCACCCAAGATGGGATACGTATACAAAAATTTCCAATCCTTTTATTATTATACTGTCCAAAAAAATGAAGAGATACAACCTACTGCACACCCACTACACTTCCTCTTCACTCTCTCACGGTTTCTCTCACACAATCACATAGATCGTTTTTCACAATGTTACAATACAATACACAATTGTATTACAATTCCTTCCTCTCATAAATGGAAAACCATGGGAAAATACCACGAGATTCCCAAAACCATGGGCTCGTAAATCACCCATTATTCACCAAGTCATGACTATGAAATTACAACATTTTACAAGGCATTTTTTCCTAAATTTTTTCTACAGGGGTGCTTCCCCCGAACCCCTTCCAGGGGGGATCTCAAATTAGTCACCACCCCCATTGGAACCCCCATGGTGACTATAGTGGGGGGAAATACCCCCCACACTTCCCCATCATGGTACTAGGATCCAAACACGATATCTGAATCGAGAATATTAGGCTCCACAATCAACACAATCTAATGGCATCATTTGATACCAATTAGAACACAATTATTGTTTGGTGGACGAGTATACCACATAGTGGAATCAGAGAAATTGGATGCAACACAGGCTTACATAGGCCAAAGGAATCCAAATTAGAGCATTGTTTAACACACCAAGAATATAAGAATCAGATCCCATAGTTGTCAAATCTCTAGAGTGTATCACTGAGATTGAAAGGACTGAAGAAGTCTCCAATGTGATTGGCATATCCAATACATTGATGTGGAGGATCCATGTGGAGAAAAGTGTGGCGTGGGCCAGCCAAGTTTGATAGATGCACTGATGATAAGAGTAAATACAAGTAATCAAATATTGACTATCGATTATCATTAAATCAAGAATGTTAAGAGATGTTTCCAACCTGGACCCCCATGGAGACTATAGTGCGGGGAACCCCCCCACACCCCTTTGTCATTATACTGGTATCCAGAAATGGTTGAAACAGGATCTATAAATAAAGAATATCAGACCCCACAACCAACATTATCCCACTTGGAGGTTGGTCACAACAAATCCATCGTTGTTGCACTTATTGGAGAATTCTCCAAAGTTTGGACTTCGAAAATTTATCATCTTCACCTTCATGCTTGAAGGAAAACTGAAACCAAGCAGGAGATCAGTTTCTCTCTAGTTACCACCTTTATAAACAAGTCTGCAGTATTATGGCTAGTGTGTATCTTTTCCAACTTCAACATTTCATCTTCCAGAATAGATCATATGAAATTTTACTTGAGTTGTATGTGTTTAGTATTTGAATCGAAATAAAATTTCTTTACAAGATGAATGGAACTCTAGCTATCACTGTACAACCCTCTATTCTCCTTCTTCTTACCTAGTTCCTCCATGAACCTATGCAACCAAATAATCTCTTTACTAGCCTTTGTAGCAACACCATAATCTGTTTCCATTGTTTAAAGTGCAACAACCTTTTGTAGTTTTGAAATCCAACTTACAATTGTTCCACCAGAATAAAGACACACCTTGTGGTTCTCCTCTTGTTTTCTTTATCACCAACCATATTTGCATCAACATATCCTTGTAGAACAGTGTCTGAACTTCCACAACATAATGCATCATAAGTGGTACCTCTCAAAGACCTGAGAATACATTATACTTCCCTCCAATTTTCTTTACATGGATTTTTCATATACCTTCTCACAAATCCCACTGCATGTGCAATATCTTGTCTTGTGCACACCATGGAATACATCAAACTTCCAACTACTAATGAATAGGGAACCTTGGACATATATTCTATCTCCTGTTGTGTCTTCAAACACATATCCTTACTTAGTTTGAAATGGTTGGCCAAAGGTGTACTAACTACTTTTTCATTCTTCATTCTAAACCTCTGACACACCTTTTCTATATACTCACCCTGAGACATTGTCAATTTGCAAATTGTCCTATCTCTTGTTATTCTCATACCAACAATTTTCTTTGCAGCACCCAAATCCTTCATTGCAAATGATTTATATAGTTTCATTTTGATCACATTTATATCTTGCATGTTAGACCTTGCAACAAGCATGCTAGCCACATACAATAACAATATAATATATCTTCCATTATCTAGCCTCTTGAAATAAACACAATGGTTAGAATGACATCTATTATTACCCTATTCTATCATAAAGTTATCAAATTTCAAATACCATTTTCTTTGAGCTTGTTTCAAGCCATACAAGATATTCTTCAACTTGCAAACCAAACTCTCCTTTCCTTTGACCTCATGCCCCTATGGTTACTACATATAAATATCTTCCTCCAAATTTTCATGGATAAAGTTTGTTTTACATGTAATTGTTCAAGATGCAAATAATATTCTACCTCCACTAGAGTTAAAATAGTCATAATTGAATTAATTTTAACAATAGGAGAAAATATGTCATCGAAATATATACCTTTGTTTTGTGAAAACCCGTTTACCACAAGTCTAGCCTTATGCGATTTCTTGCCTCCTTCTTCCTTTAACCAGTAAACCCATTTATTCTACAATGCTCTTTTACCTAAAGGAAAATCAACCAAATCCCATGCCTGTTTTCTTACCAATGAGTCCATCTCCTCATTCATTCCTTGCTCCCACTTATTTCTAGTTTCCATGTACATTGCCTCTTTATAACATTATGGTTCACCATAATCAGTCATCTTAGATAACACAATGAAGGATGGAATCATTTAGGGGTCTACTTAACCTGTTAGATCTACTTACACTTGCAAGAGTTTGAGGTACCTGCTATTATTCTTGATTTTCTGGTACCTTTGGAACTTCATTTTCTTTTATTTCATCAAGAACTGTATACTCTATTTTTTCCTTTTCCTCTTTCTTTCCCTACAACTGATCTTTGTACATAACCTTTTCATTAAATACTACATCTCTACTCCGAATGATTTTGTGATTTTCATAATCCCATAAGTGTAACCAAAATCATCAACCTTTATCTAATAAAGGTGCATTTCTTGGATTTATCCTAAAGGTTTGTTCTATTTTCATTATCAACATGGACAAATTATTCACAACTAGAAGTTCTCATAAATAAGTAGTTTATATTTTTACTTGTACAATCCTCCTACGGAATCCCACCATCTAAAGCACTTGAAGGCCCTATATTTATTAAATAAACAATAGTATCTACAATATCAATGCAAAACTATAAGGGAAACCCTGCAGGAAATCTCATATACCTTTTATGCTCCATGATCGTCCTATTCATTCTTTCTGACACCCCATTTTCTTGTGGTGTTCTTGGGATGTCTTCTCTCTACGAATCCCATGGTATGAACAATAACTATCAAACTCCTTGTTGCAGTATTCACCTCCATTATCGGATATGAGACATTTCAATCTTCTTCTTGTCTCATTATCAACCAAATCTTTCCACTTCTTAAAAGTAGAAAACACATCAGATTCCTGTCTAATGTAATAAACCCATGTTTTTCTAGTTGCATAATCAATAAAAGTAACATAATAACCAGAGACACCAAGAGATTGTACCTAATCTCGTCTCCATGCATTTATTTTCACAAGATCTAACGTTCCACTCTTCTTCTATTTCCCAACCCTGATAAATCTAACTCTCGTATGTTTTCCATAAACATAGTTCTCACATAATTCCAAACTTACCTACTTAACATTTTGAAGTAATTTCCTTGAGTGGAGAATCTACATCCCATTGTCATTCATGTGGACAAGCCTATGATTCCACAACGTTATACCTATTTATGTGGAAGCTACAGAGATAGAATAACCAGTACCATGAGGACATAAATACAACATACCTATCCTATCTCCTTTTTCTATTACCAGTTCTCCTTTACTGATCTTCCACCACATTTTTCCAAATGTAGACAAACAATGACTATCTCCCAACTTCCTTATTGAGATAAGATATATTTTTTGATCTCACAGTTACATTCATCCTAGAGAGGGTTACAAATAGTCATGACCTGCCAAGAGAGGGATAATACATTCACATCATCCCAAAGTGGCTCCAAAATATCCACGACTAGAAAATGAAGGTTACTCAACGGGTTTGACAACCCTATAAGAGAATCATCCCACAAGGATGGACGCAATCTGCTAGAAATATCATAGAAGAAGTCATGTCCTAGCAGAGAAAGGACAAATAATCCATTGTTTAATCTCAGAAGGTCACATACAAACATGAGATACACTAGAAACACTAACATCCAAGTCTTGGAAGGACACATAGTCCACATGTCAGTTACAAAGGGTCATGACCCATCACAACTCATGTCTTAGAAGAGAAAGGAGCACAAAAACAACCCTTAAAAATAGATCTGGAAACTCAGGGATGAAGCAGTGAAACCATAAGAGTATCAAAAAACCCTTGACATCAAACATAATTAAATAAAAGAGTTGATCAAGTTCAAAATCCTCTTTCATTTCATGTTTAGGAAATTACATTTAGGTAGTACCATTCACTATAAATGGTCTCCGCAAGCATGTCAATTCCCTCAAGATATGTGTTATACTATGAAACGACACTTCTCCATCTGAGTGCTAACACCAAGCATGTCGGTACACAAAAGGACATTATGGATTGAAGTAGCCTGAAAACTATAAATGGAGAGAAGACTTAATGCACATTATTTCCTTCATCCTTGCCCATTTTTTTAAAGGATTTTGTCTTGCATTCGTGACTTCTCCCATTGCAAGTCGTGAATCATTCGCAGGTACTTCCATATGAAACCCGTAAATGGATGATCAAATGTTGTATTCGCTGGTTTCCTTCGTGAGAGTTGCAATTCATTCACAAGCTTCCTATATATGCACCTATGGTTACCTTAATACAAAAGTTAAAAAATAAAAACATGATTAGTTAGGGATAGTTGGGTATGAATTCATAACTTCCCCAACCTCCCTAACCATCCTATACCTTGTAACTTATCCTCTTCAACAAGTATAAATAGAGGGTAGGGGTATAGGATAGAGGAAGCAAGTAAGAAGAGAAAGGTTATGCTAGAGGAATACATTGGAGAAAGGAGCAAGAGAACTCAATTCCTTGTCAGTAGAGAGGCTTGTCTTAGATAGGGTTGCAATGTTCCTTGCTACTTATGAATAAAGAGTTATTTTCTTCCATACTTTGTATACACATGTTCTTATTGTTATGAAATGTGGAATATATTGTTGTTCATATTTATATGCAATTATAATCTTTCATTTTTCCTTATATAACAACTAAGATCTCCGTGGAAAGATATTCATCTCTTTTGGAGGTATTGAAGACCTAAAGCTTGAGGATAATTTGGAGAAAAGACCAAAGCTTGGATCAACCTTCAATAATAAGGTACATGTTCTTTCTGTCCTATTTTCCTCATAAATGTTTCTGTAATGATGTATGTCTACAAGTCAAAACTTAGTATTTTAGTGACCCTAGGACCCTGTGTCATAAGGTATAATCCCTGAACAAAAATATGATCACTAGATCTCATGATGGGACAATATGAGTAATTTAGCATCCCTACCTTGCATAGGCACCACCAAACTTGGGGTTGTCATACCACTAAATAGCCATATTGTAGTATGTCTTGCAAAATGAACCAAGCAGAAAGGTGAGTTACTATTCAAAAACTAATTCATCTATAGTAAAAATAGCGAAAATAGAAAATTGCATGATTTTTTTCAAAAAATGCACATGACCACATAACACACAAGATGCTCAACCCCACACCAACATGAGTATGAATTTCTCTGAAAAACTATGGGACGACATGATTTTTCTCAAGAATAGTTGCACAGATAAACCATGTGGTTAGACACAATCATCTCTTGTGAAAACAATGACCCTCCCCAATAGTTGACTGCATTGATTCCCATGTGGAAGATAAAAAGACTAGTCACATGACCATGTGACTGTTAACATATATAGTCATGTAGTTTCTTTGGGTGGAGTCATAGCTCCATGTCCCAAGTGCTACATGACTGTTGAAATAATTTTCATGTTTTTCCATATGGAAATTCCTTTGAAACTTGTGTGATTGCACAAACAACCTTTGTAGGATTTTGTAGGGAGTCCTAGGTTCTTTAAATGGAAACTAAAGTAGATATAAATGTGGAGAAGGTGATTGTGGCCTACATGGAACTTCAAGATGGAAAATTTGTCTTTCCAATTATCTAGAATCAACAAAAAAAACTTTAGGGAAATGCAACTTGAATGGTCATAATGATTTTAGAAATGTGGGTTCCACCCTAATATATAACCATTTCCCTCAACTTCATCCTGCTAGTTTGGGAGATTCAGAAATCTGATCAACAAGCCATCCACACCATTTTGATTAAGATCATGAGATGTTTGTCGTGGTTCCATTTGTTTCATTTCCCATAGAATTTCATGAGGACCCTATTCTTTGATCATTTTCTTAGGTACAATTATCCATTTATATACTATTTGTACCATTGAATTTTTTATCATGCACACTACTGTAGTATGGTGTTTCTTTCATGCGTATAGGATTTTGGTCGAACAACTTAAACTTTTTTCTCATCGATATGCTACCACCTTACTAGTTATATCTCCTTAACCCTTCATATATGCACTATATTTCCTCCATATACATTGTACATGTATGGCTAGTTTATTCATATCCTTAGTATTTTCAAATCTCAGTAATTTGTGTCACACCCTCCTTTATATGATACCATTTCTAGGGCATAGAATTATTCTATCATGGGAGGACACACCATTACAACCCCTTGTATCAATATCCCATGTCACTTCATCTTAATACCAAGGAATACATTCACCATAACACAAAGGTAGCCACATATCTTCTCCTTCATGCATTTTGATGACCACCCATATGGATTCCTTAGTGCATTATGATTATGATACACAAATGATCTCCCATCCTCATAATGATCAATATACCATTTGCATTCATCTGCAGCTCGTCAACCCTTGAGAACACCCACCATGGGTCCCTTCTTCTTGTTATAATACCATTGTCACTTGACCATTACCATAGGAATGATTACATGGTATTTTCTCATTAGGATGCACCCATATTCTTATTTGTAAAAATTTACATCATGCTTTCATTTGTTTGTAGAAAGAAGTTCCCCAGCACATAAAATTGAACAATTTAAGATAACATTAATTATTCTTTAAGCAACAACATCATTGGTCACCCTTGATCAATGTACTCACCTAGTACCAATTATTTTATATCTATCAACACCTTCATTATTATCATTCTCACTTAGCTACATAATCCATTTCTCTCATACCCATTTGAGATTACCATTTGATGCCTAGTTTATATCATATTCGATACATCGTTGTTTTTTGTCCTTGATTCACTGGTTGAACATTACTACCTAGAAACAATTACCCATCATACTTTGGTAAAAGGAATTCATAAGCCTCATGCTCACTAGCTTGTCTCATATTGAGTTTACCATCACCCTGGTCAGTTACAATATGTTCTTGGTACTTATTAATGAGATCCACACCTCACCATATGGCTTAGCTCTCATCGAATTAAACAACACCTACTCTGAGAGTTATGGTAGTATTAACTCTACCTTGGTTACCTCTTTATCAAATAGGGTTAGATTTCTACTAAGAAATAATAATAATCAAATCTCCTTGCCTCATTTGTCTCCCCTATTCTCAACATCAAATCATTTTTTCTATCAAGAGGAGACGTACATTTTAGTGTTTTCAGCATTCCTAGCTATGAATGGAGACCATCAAGTATGATATTCTGAACTTCCCACTCGACACCTTCTTTATTACTTAGGTCCCCCACCTAAGAGGTTTGTTCTGCATCATCAACAATTCACCCTTCTTTTATGCTACTATACAAAGAATCCCTGACACATTTAGGACTGATTTCCATACCATCAGTAAATATACTTCAGAATGGACTGGATCCACCCTTAACCCTCCCTTAGTAGTTCATATACCATACCTATTGGTCCCCTCTTACTATAATTTAATTCTATATACTTATCACAAGAATATGACTTCTTATCTTATTTGTATAAGGTCATTTATATGTGCCATCCATCAATTTCCTGCTTCATCGGTCATCACCAACACTCCCCTATAGGATACCTTTGACCTCTCAATACTTTTTTACTTGCTATCACCATACTAGAATATCAATGAGGGAAATACATAATGATGTCTTTTGGATATACATGTCCCTCCTAGCTTCACACATAAAGGGTCATATATTATCAACTTAATTTCATGCACATGTAACGTTTCAGTGACTATTACAGAGAAACATCACCAACATACACTATGCATCTCAAAGGGATTCTTTATCAACAAAATAAACAAAAGAAACAAAGCAATGAACCGGTGAATTATACTTCATTCCAACCGCATGGGTTTGTCAAAACAAAACTATGTGGCACATGGAGTTTTCAAAGACAAACCACAAGAAATCACAGATAAAATCTCTTTAAACCCACAATTTCATACAAGTACATGGACCATTGACTTCCACTATGCATTCAATTACTTTCAACCACATTTTGGATCCAAAGAATTTGAATTGGCCTCTTCACATGCTTGGGAGTTTAATAGCCCTATACATATACCTTAAAGCCAATTCATATGATGGAGCATTCACATGAAGAACTAGTTGTTTATGGACCTTTATTTGGCCTATACAAACAACTCATGAGCATGCATTTAAAAAGGATAAACCAAGAAAAAAGTTATCCATTGAATAATCAAGTTGAGAGAACCATCTTTCAACCTTATTCTTATCACCAATTGGAATTCCAAGCTAGCTTAGCCTTTTGCTAAAGAAGCAATTATTTTTCCTTCATCTTCCCAAGATTTAGCAAGCAATTTGAGAGAGATCAAATGACCCTTCCAAAGGAAGTGTTGGCTACCATTTTCGACGAACATTCTCTTAGGTGAAACCATTGTATTCCCTCTTTTTTCTTAGACACAAACATTTGTTTGAACCTCATCTCTCTATTATTATTTTTATCTCTTTTATGCAAGTTACATCTTCTAAGTAGGCAGTATTATATGTTTGTTTGTTCCTTCAATAGCTTCAACATTTTTTATTGGACTAACTAACCATCAACTTATCATGTTTCCTTGTTTTCAACCTAGAAGGTAAATAAATATTACCCACATTTTTCCCTTTTTTCCCACAATACCCATGTAATGAGAAAGATACTCTCTTAGACATTTTTTGACACATTCCTTTCTACCCTATCCCCAATTTAAAATGAAGGGGAATCTCCTATTCTAGACCATTAAGGTAGAGAGTGGGATGAAATTATTAGGAATAGAGCTAGTCCTTTTACAAGTCAAAACCATGATTCCAAGGTATTTACTCCATATTTTTTTTGAATAGAGGTTTATTGTTCCATTGACAACTTTATAGCCTAGATTATTGTTTCTTTTATGAGGCCAGATTATGACCTAGATTATTGTTTCTTATTAAATGACTAGGAATGTGTGTCATCATTCTTTCCACCTAATTTGTATGCTTGTCATTGATTGATCACAAGTAGGTGGGTTTCCCCAAAAGCTGCAATGCCCCTACTCTTTTGTTTTCATAGCTAGTGATAAGTTTGGATGGGGAGAGGGAGGAATAGGGTCCCTTTAAAAGAGGTGTCCCCACTTTTTTTCAATGGTACAATCATGATAAAATTCATGGGCATTACCTCAGTATCGTTCGAAAGTTTTACTTTGTGAAAGTGATTCAACTCAATGAAGCAACATACAAGGATTCTATAAGGATCCTAGAGCATGAAAAAGCTTCTATTGTTGTATTTACTGTGAATGATCCAAATGAATACAAGTGGAATATGCTCCCTCTTTAGTTCCACATTACACATGATGTGTCATGTATGTGTTTTGATGGCTTCTATTTTAGATACTCGACCACAATTTTAGGAACCTATAAATAACCTCCTATCATATATGGAAATAATGCTTTATCCCTTTTCCAAAGATCTACTAAAGTAGAACCAATAGCTTAAATAGGTTAATGGAACACTACTTAGGGTGTTGTAGGAGAGGATGGGTTTGGTCCTTCTTTAGAGGGACCAAGTAAAAATTGATCTTATGGCCTCCTTGCGCATTTGTTGTTTTGTAAACACATATATATTTTTCAATATGTCATTTTTATTTTTATATCTTCTCTCTTTGGTCATGTGGTGATTTTGTTTTATCTTCATCGAGTGCTTTCGACAACTTTGTCAAATCCTATTATGACTTTAATCCGGGGAGGTATTAGCTAGATGGGCTTTTTTTAGTTTTCTATTTGACTGATTGATGAATATAATATAATTGTATGACTTTAATCGAGGGAGAGCTCAAATAAATGTCGACATTGCTTAGCTAGATGGGAATTTTTTAGTTTTCTATTTGACTTATTGATGAATATAATATAATTGCATCAATTTATGTGTACATGAAATACTACATCATCTTCACAAAATTGCAATGCTTCCTTGCGAGTATTATGATTTTGCTCACAACTACGCTCGATGGTTTGTATGAGATTGTGTCCATTGTAACTTCTATCTGAATCATGAGAAGGAAAAATATAATATAGTACTTTATGAAATTGATAGATGCACTAATATGCCTACTTTAGATACTACATTTTTATCCTTTCAATTGTGTATTGCTACGTGCTTTTTTTATCTCTCGACTAACTCATCCTTTGCTTTTTCTTTCCTTGAAACGGGTTGATATTTAAATTATTTATCAATACACCAAAACATATTTAAGGCATATATAGGTAGTTTTTTTTGTAATAACCAAAGCTTTTCCCTTAATATCATTTCATGGATCTTATATTTCCATGGGTATTTCACACTAGCAATGAATGCTTGTATATCTGCATCCGTTCATAAGTCATAGGATAAGATAGGGATGTGTTTTCTTTTATAACGAATCCCATGAGTAAATGTATACCATTTATCCGAAGGTTCGAAACGAGTAGATGTATACCATTTATCTTAAGGTTCAAAATGATTAAGACTATTCTCAACTTTTCCCCTTCTAATTATTTCTTTTCTTTGCAAAATGGCACGGACTCTTTGTAGTGGTTGATATATATGGTAGGGAAAATCTTGTCTATACGTTGTTCCTTTATTATATAGTTCTTCATTCCCTTTACCCTTGATTCAATTAGCTAGTGAGATCTTTTTTTTTTTTGGCTTTTATCTATGTTGCTTCTCTTTTATCGACAATCCCGGAATGCAATCTAGGCTATAAATAGATAGATCAAGATGGACCAAGACCGTTGGTGAATTATTTCCCTTTCTATCAATCAAATGAGCTAACTTGGACTATTGATTTGATGAGCATGCTAGGTCTTGGTGATTAGCAGTTTTTCTCGTCGAAAGTAGTTCCCAAACTAGAAGACATCATAAGGCTATGTCAAGTTTCAACCATAAATCAGTTTTTGTGGAATGAATGATAGTTGCTGGTTCATACTTCGGGTAATACAGTGGGCATTTCTCAGCTTCAAAAGGGTTCTTCCCAAGGAAAGGGGTAGGAACTAAAAGGTTTATAGGATTTCGCGGAAAGGAATTCAAGGGTGACAATTCGTTTTTTAGGAATTAATAGTAATTATGATTATAAGCACATGGAATCTTTCATTTTGATGATTTAATACATAATTCATTTTCTTCATAATTTTAGAATTTACAAGACAACTTTGTCTAAGTTATTAATATATCAAATGTTGACTAAAAAATGTTTTCCATTTTTTTTATAAACTCTAGTCACTTTTTATTTATTTATTATTTAAAAAAATACAAAAAATTAACATGAAATAGTAACCCTATTTATTTACATCCTCTCCATTTCATTTATTCTCAAAAACCCTCTTGCTAGTTTCTTGTTCCTACCCATATTTATTATTACCAAAATTCTTCATAAACATAGCTACTTTTAAAAAATACCATTCCATCCTTTGAAAACTATTATTTTATAAATTTTAAGATTTCATAAATGAATTTATAAATTTATGTGGATGATATTTTTAGGCCAAGATATAGTGGAAATAATATTTTGGCTACAATTTTTTTTAGAGGACGTGACATAAAACTTGTCATATCCTTATGTGGTAGATGCAATGGATATGAATTTTATGCGTCTTCTAGTAAACCTTCCTTTTATGTGTCTTCTAGTAAAACTTCCTGCCATATTTGAATAGTTTCATGTGCTCTAGCTACGTAAGTTTTTGCATGATTCTTGATAGTCAATTTTAAACGTTTGAGCAAAATATTGATTATTTGTGGCAAAAAGGAATCCCCAATTTCCATGATGGAATATCATTTTGTCAATGATGATTCATTAATTAAATCTGATCCATTCACAACATTCCCTTCTCTCTCCTCCATATAAAATATCCTCCTTTCATAAGATCTTGCCAATTGTCAATATGTTTTGCCGATGAAATTCAGGTCATTCATTACACCCCTTCTCTCCTCCACCGTCCACGTAACATCTCCATCCCTCATAAAGACGATCTACACTATTGATCTCTTTCGATGACATGATTTAAACAATTCATGGTATTTTGTAGATTTCCACTTTTCACTTGATCTCCCGTGAATGATTCTCAAGCATTGATCTATTTCCATGGAATAATCATCCATCACCTTGTGACAATTTATCCCTTTAGTCTCCTCTCTCCTATATTCCCCATAGGATATTGTGGACCAATTACAAAAAATGTGGATGTATTATTGGTCATTTGTGACTTTTCCAAACTTTTCTCCCCTTTTTGAACTCTAACATTACACAAGCATTAACTTTTCTCCCCTACTAACAATTGATATCACTTGTATGATTAAATCTTAACCATCTGTGATACATCATAACATCGTTGCTCTTACTTCCTGCATGACATTTCAATCAACCCTCTGTAATTGAGCTAAAGTGGTGCATTTAATATTGACCATTTGCAACAAAGAACACCTTGATAAGATATGTACAAAAGGAACACTACAAATATTCTTTTCCATTTATCTCCATCAATTGTGTCCATTGGTTTATCCCTCGAACAAATAGATTTCCACAATTTATTTATTTATTTCCATTGAGACATTCATGAAAATAAATAACCATGGGAAATTGTATTCATCTTGATCTAAAAGTAAGCACACCCATTTCACTTAGACCTTCTCTACAATCAAGATATTCTCATTATAATCATAAATAATTTCAAAGGATATCGCCAATTCCTCAATGACTTCCCAAAATTTTTTGTAGTTGTAAACGAGATCCTCTTAAGTTTGCATTCACTACATTTCTATAAGTTTTACATAGGATTTAACACTAGACCAACATGTATACGGGGACCAAGAAACTCCACATATTGAATGAATATAACATTTACCCCAATTCTCCTTGACATTAAGTCAACCACACACACCAAGCCACCCACCCACACACAAACACACACATATTTATTAATATATTTTGCGAATGCATGGTATGTAAATTGCATTTTTCCCAACTTTGTTTGCTTAGAATTGATCTTTTAACCTCACAACCCACTATAGGAACATTTCAAAATGGGTTATTCTCAATGCATAAAATCTCTAACACCACCTATATGGCTTCCTTAGCCATCCAACTACCCATTAGATTTATTTATGTAATTTAAAACATTCATGAGGTCAAATGTAACATCTAACAACAATAAATTATCAAATTAATAAGAAAATATAAAATAGAACTGGAAAAGAACAATTCTTTCATTACCCATTTAATTCAATGCATTACCTGAATAAACAAGCATTTCTCAAGAGCACAACCATAAATACTTATTTGCAAATAAAGCCATGTTCAATAAACCAGTTGCTAAGGAGCGATTTTCCATAAACCATAAGAATCAACTACGAATTCCACCCCTAAGCTCGACCATGCTGCCACCAAGGTATATGAATATGCTATGAAGTCTAAACTCGTTCAACCCAGTCTATTACTCTCATGACAAGCCATATCCTCATTTAGATCTCTTGAATCCCTTTGTTAGCCATCAAAACAACCATGAGACTCTCTTCCCTTGCCCACACAACCTAAGGAAGACCTATTTTTTCTCTCCTCTCATAGGTACTCCTTCAATAAAATGTTCTTTAGTGTATGTAAAAAGATCCCAATGGGTTTCCTACCTTGAAGTAATAGCATGGAATAGAAGACACTTGAACTCAATAAGTTAATGAGGAACAATAAAATGATTGCAGGTATAATTGTGTTGCGAGAGATACCTTGATTGTAGACATGGTATATCTCTCCAACCATTACACTTTACTCCACATTTTCGATAGTAATCCCTTGAACTTGTATGGGTTCCTACCAACCACAAAAAAATAGGAAACTCTTGTCATAACAATCATAACATCCAAAGGAAACTGTTAAGCCCTTAATGATGGCCCATTACCCCATATAGTGTGGTGCATTACACCCTATATTGTGGTGCAATACATATTATTTATCTTGGCTTGGGTCTATTAGTTGTTATTGTACACCTTTGTCTCATATATATAGGAAGGAGATATTCTCATTTTAGTCATCATAGTATCATATATTGTCTTGCATACTCAGTATATTATGTAAGGAGGTTCCTCCCTCAAAGAGGATTTATATTTATCTTTGTTATTCATTATTAAGGCATGGATTACTCTCTTATTGTCTATTTCTGCTATTTTTATGTTATTTATGGGACTTGGTTGCATAACATTTGGTATCAGAGCTCTTTCCTTGGGACTGGCTTCTGCAAAACAAGTCATCTTGAAAATTTCACTACAACTTTGATTCTACCGGGATTCAGAGATCTAGGTTAAAAAACCACTAAAGTAGGTCGAAATATCTCCAATCCAAAATTCAGATCTCGATCTATTATAGCTTCAAATATAACTGCAGAGGAATCTAGAATGTTTTACTAGACTAGGGTACCACATGCCGAAGTTTCAGACCTATAGGAGTCGAAATGAAAAGCGTACCTAAGTTACAAGTCGGACCTAAAACAATATTCCAAACAAGGTTTGAAAAAGGTATGTCATTTTGCATTTGAATAGTTTTAGTAGGAGGATCTATTTGTGGTAAACCCTAGGGTGTTATATATAGTTATTGTTAACAATGCTACCAAAAGGAAGTGGAAAGAATCACACTCCAATCAAACCCATAGAGGATTCATCCCCGACATATGATGAAATGGAAGACATATCTTTTAGAGTTCCCAAGTTGGAAGATATGATTAAAGAAAATATGAAAATGGATGACTTTGTTAAATTGGAAAAGAAGATGGCTAGTAAAGAGGATCTCAAAGGGATGGCTAGAAAATAATATCTTCAGGACTTGAAGGAATTGATGAAGGATATAAAACATAAATTTATTCCTCATTTATCTACTCAAGAAGAGAATAACGAGGAAAAATATGACTTATTCCAATCACATATGGAGAAAATTGAAAAACAATTGGAGAGTAGGAAGTTGGAGTCCTCAAAAGTTGATGATTCACTTCAACATCATGGGTTCAATTCGAGTCCAAGAAACTACTTTATCCCAAAAATTGACATGAGAAAGTTTGATGGCAAGGATCCAATCATGTGGATTTTTCAGATGGAGAAATTCTTTGATCTACATCAGATGCCCACTATGCAAAAGGTAACTTTTGCATCCTTGTATTTAGATCCTGATTAATTTGTATGGTACCGATGGTTTTGTGACCGTAAAAAGGAATCTATTATATCTTGGTCTATATTCATAGAATAATTGATTGCACATTATGGGGATATAAATAGCAACACCTTCTTCAGTAAGTTGGTAAATCTCAAGCAAAAAGGTCCAGTTACAGAGCACATCAAGCAATTTCAGCAGCTAAGTCGTAGAGTGAAGAATATTTTAGAAGATAATTTGTTAGATCTCTTTATTGGAACCTTGAAAGACAACATTCAACATGAGGCACGTCTCTTTGAACCATCATCCCTAGAGAAGGATTTCAAGATGGAAAGGAAGGTTTAAAGTAAAAATATGGCAATGACTACAAGAAAATACTTCTCCAACGCATATAGAGAAAATAATGTTCCTTCTTTTAAACCACCACAAAGGTTGAAATCCCAACAACTAGATGAAAGAAGAGAAAAAGTAGTACTCTTTAATTGTGACAACAGGTATAGTAAGGGACATAAGTGCAACAAGAAGAAATTCTACATAGATTGTGAAGAGGAAGAACCGAAAGAAGAGGAAGCATCTCAAGAAGAGGTGACTTTGAAAGAAATAGAAGAGGCTACTTCATAAGAAATTACTCCCACCATATCTTGTCATGCATTGGTTGGAATTAGGACCTCTCAAACTCTCAAGATAGAAGGATACATAAAAAAGAAGAAGGTAACAATGTTGATTGATTTTGGTAGTACTCATAATTTCATTCATTGTAAATTAGCCAAAGTTCTTAATTGCTTTGTATATCCAGCACCATAGTTTCAAGTAATGATTGCATATGGAGGAACTATAAATTGCTTAGGAAAATTCTATAATATCAATGTGGCTATGGTGGAATATGTATTGAATAGTCCAATTATTGCTATCCCAATGGGTGGTGCTAATGTTGTCTTAGGTGTCCAATGGTCACAATCATTGGGAACCATGGCTTTTAATTTTCATAAAATTTTCATGGGAAGGAAACGAATATGAGTTAAATGGTATCATAGGAAAACCAAGAAAGGTGATAAGCTCTAATGGTATGAAAAATTTATTAAAAAAGGGATATCGAGGTGTAGTTGCACAATTATGCTCATTAGATGTTCAAATCTCAAAGTTCCCTATCTCCTCGGATCTCCAAAGGGTCATTAATAAGCATTCCAAGGTATTTGAAGATATTCCCAAATCTCTTCCACATATTCGTGACTTTTATCATGTTATCCACTTAATTCCAGGTAGTGTTCCTCCTAACAATAGACCTTACCTATATCCCTATAGCCAAAAGAGAGAAATTGACGTATGGTTGTTGAAATGTTAAAGGATGGAATAATTAGGCCCGACCAAAGTTCTTACTCTGTACCAGTGGTAAGTACCCAATCCAGATGGATCATGGTGTATGTGTCCTTATTATAGATAGCTCAACAAGATCAAAATTAAAGATAAGTTTACCATTCCCGTCATTGATGAATTTTTAGATGAATTATATGGAGCAATTGTCTTCACAAATTTGGATATTCATTCTAGGTATCATCAGATTCGAATGAAGGATGAAGACATCCCCAAAACAACATGCAGAACTCATCAAGGTCACTAAATTTTTGGTCATGCCATTTGGTATAACAAATGCGCCTTCCACATTTCAAGGTTTTATGAATTCTATTTTCAATCCTTTCCTTAGAAATTTTGTGCTAGTATCCTTTGATGATATACTTGTTAGATTTTTGTCATTCAAGCTAGCATTATATTAGGATCTTTAACTGAGAGAATAACAAGTGTAGCAATCAAACACAAGAGACAATGAACAAAATGTTTTTCCTCGGGGAAACCATAAAGGAGAAAACCCCGCAACTTCCTCAGAGATAGAATAAACACCAAAAGAAAAAACCCAAAAATAGTAAGATGATCTCCCGACAGCAGTAGTCTTTTTCTTTCTAGTCCCAGCAACTTCTTCTCCCTCATCTATGCGCTACAACTGAGTGTGAGTGAGTGTGTGTTAAATAGAGAGGCTCATTCTCTATTTATACTAATTCCCAACATGACAATAACTCACTAGGGCCAAATTCTCTAGGAGAGTCCAATAACCCTAGGGCCCCACAATTGCAGGGACTTTAACCCTTGATGAATAGGAGGGTTACCCACAATGAATTGACATGACTTGTTTACATTATTGAATCTTCCGATAGGAACACAAGGGCATGACATGAATCAAATACATTACAAACACTTCCCGAAATAAACATTAGGGTACAATACATAAGATATATGGATGAATACATTCTGAAGTTACAAATACATCAACACTCCCTCTTAACTAGGAAGGTATTCTCTCGACACAATTTGCCAGCACTGGTCTTCTTCTTTGTATCAAATGGATCATCTCATCATCTTCATCTTCAAGTCATGTTCATCTTGGATCTAGATCATCATGGGGACATCATCATTGGATCTAGATCATCACTTGATCTGGATCATTACTGTTGGATCATCATCGCTGGATCTAGATCATCATTGGATCTGGATCATCAACATCATCACTAGGTCTAGAACATCACTCGATCTGGATCATCACTAGGTCATCATCATAGGTGTTGTCTCATGATTCTTCTCATCATGGGAATTTCTACAAAGCCACCCCTTTTTCATGTCAGTTGTAGGCCTAGCCTCCATGTAGGTCTTCTTCAGTGCTTATATTTGACCCTAAGTAAGAATGGCCAGCACTCACATCTGACCATGAGAGGAACACATCCAACACCATGTCAGAAAGGCACAATGCTTACATTCACCAGCATGATAGGACACAACTACTATCATCTGTGAAAAGGCATAGCACTCACATCCACCAACATGGTAGGACACATTTACTACCATCTGTGGAAATTCACAACACTTACAATCACCAGCATGATAGGACACAACTACTATCATATTTGAAAAGGCACAACACTCACATCCACCAGCATGATAGGACACAACTACTATCATATGTGGAAAGGCACAGCAATCACATCCACCAGCATGATAGGACACAGCTACTATCATCTGTGGAAAGGCACAACACTTACAATCACCAGCATGGTAGGACACACCTACTACCATATGTGAAAAGGCTCAGCACTTACAATCACCAGCATGGTAGGACACACCTACTACCATATGTAAAAAGGCACAACACTCACATCACCAGCATGATAGGACACAACTACTATCATCTGTGGAAAGGCACTACACTTACAGTGATCATATGGGAACCAATCCCACAGTCATATCAGAATGGCCCTCAGCCCTAGACTGAGGATTCCTAGTAACTGACCAGGTGCCTCCATTCTCCTAGAGAATGGCCTTCAGCACTCATATCTAATCATGTGGGAACAATCACATTAGAATGGACCTCAACTCTATGATGAGTATTCCTGGTAACTGACCAGGTACCTCCATTCAAAGAATGGAATTCAGCACTTATATCTGATCATGTACGAACCAATCCTACAATCACATCAGAATGGCTCAGCACTCATATCTGACATGGAAGGAACCAATCCTCTCACCATGACAGAATGGCTCAGCCCTTACATCTGACCATGGAAGGAACCAATCCTCTCACCATGTCAGAATGTCTCACGGACTCATCACTTCCCCTTGGGGGAAACCTCGATCTAGAGAACACCAAGCTTCTCCCTAAAGTACTCAAACTTCACTCTGGCCAATGGCTTCATCAACACATCAGCTATCTGTTCATCCGTCACAATATACTGGAGCTTCACTATTCCTCTCTGTGCCATATCCCTGATATAGTGATATTTGATCTCAATATGCTTCGACTTGTTATGGAACACAAGGTTCTCCTACAACATCACACAACTCTGGTTGTTGCAATATATACAAGTAGCATCTAGCCAGAGATAAAATAAATCATATAGTAGCTTCCTCAACCATACTGCCTCACAACTAGCTGAACAAGCCGCGACAAACTCTACTTTAGCTGTACTTAGTGCCACACAAGACTGTTTCCTGCTAAACCAAGAGATCACACTTGATCCCATAATGAAGTAGCACCCCAAAGTGCTCTTCCTATTGATGGCACTTCCTACCCAATCTGAATCAACATAACCCTCTAGGTTAATCTTCTGATTCGCCTCATACTTGAGCCCATAATCAACTGTACCCATCAGGTACCTCAGAATATGCTTTGTAACAATCAAGTGAACATGTCTCAGATCTATCAGGAACTGGCTCAAGGTTTTCACAGCAAAGTGTGGAAATTGAACCCAAGTGATAGAACGATTACACTCACAAAATTGCTAATTAAACATGCAAAATTACCATCAAAGGAGACTAAAATTGGAGCATAACACTAATATGTATTAAATAAGTGTACAATAGACAACGTTATGAATTCATAGGCTGCTATAATTACATGATATATTCGAATGCATAAGGATGCCATTCGAAATAGTCAAAAAGTAGGCTTACTAAATCTAGTCAAATCCCCCATAGGTGCATAAAGCAGTTTCCAAATCCACTTAGAGGCTCATGAATTGGAAAATTGAAGTAGGAAAGCTAATAAGGGTTTGAAATACAACTCATACATGATTTTATTAGGAGAAAAGGATGAAAGATGATGTGGGAAAAAAACAAGTCAACTACACCTAGTCTTGCTTTCCCTTTTGCCTTAATTCTCAATAAAACACGTAGCTTTGTAGAAAAAACAGATATGCGCTTTGGAGGATCTGGAATAAACAAGACATACTAAATATTGTTTCCAGGAGGTTTCCCAAGTGCTCCATGACTCAATGTTAGCAAGTGTTGACTTCTATGACATGTAGAAGGCAACTAGCATAGAGTGGAATATAGGAGACTAGGTAAATAAGAAAAAAATGATTTAATTAATCTCTAAGGTAGGTAACTATTGGTTGATTAATATAACACCCCCCCTTAAGCCTAACTTTATGATTAAATATCAGAAAACTATAGGGCCTAGAAATAAGGCTTAGTCACCCTCCACATACTACATGTCCATTTAACCAAGGAAAGAGGAAAAAACCTAATGGGAAAATCCTCTCTTAAACATGGACAGTAAAACAAAATTTGAAAATATTGTCATCAATCATGCTTCATACCATGATCAACAATCCCTAGTAGTGATTTGAGATTTCTGAATGTCTTCTCACAAAAAACTTTGGTGAAGATGTCTGCTACTTGTTATGAAGATGCATAGAAGAGTAGGTGAATGGTGACATCATGTACAAGCTATCTGATGTAGTGCATATGGATCTCAATGTGTTTGGTTCTCTATCTCTGAACTGGATCATTGCATCTTTGAATGGTGCTCTGATTATCACAATAGATAATTGTTGAAAACTATGATTCGAAGCCACACTCACCAAGTATTCCCTGCAACCACAAACATTGAGTTACTGCATTTACAACTCCTCTGTACTCTGCTTCTGTAGATGAGAGTGCTATGGCACTTTGCTTCTTGCTTGACCAGCTGTTTCGTCCTTCTGCAAGAATGAACACCTATCATGATGTTGACTTTCGATCTTTGTTGTCACCTGTCCAATCACTGTCAGTAAACCCAATCAAATCAAGATCAGCTTTAGCTTTGTAGAAGATCCCATGAGTTCTTGTTCCTTGAACAAAGTTAAGGATCCTTTTGGCTACTCTCCAATGGATCTCATGAAGCTGATCCATGTATCTTGAAGGCACACTAACTGCATAATATATATCAGGTTGAGTGTGTGTAAGGTAAAGAAAACACCCAATCAATTGTCTATACAGTGTATTATTTACAATAGGAGAAGAACCTGCTTCTTCAAGCTTAACTCCTGAAAGGAAGGGAGTCTTGCTTGGCTTTCAATATTTCATGTTGAACTTGTTCAGAAAGTATAAGTCATACTTGGACTGATATAATTTTATTCCATGTTGGTATTGAGCAATTTCAAGACCCAAGAATTGGCTCAACAATCCCAAATCAGTCATAGAAAATGCATGGTTCATTGCATCCTTTAAGGAGGCAATCTCTTTCTTTGAACTTCCTGTAATCAGAAGGTCATCCACATACAAGACAATAATAATCAAATAACTATGAATCAACTTCAAATAAACATTAGGATCATACTTGCATCGAACAAAACTCAATTACAGTAGAAAGCCATCAATCTTGGCATACCAAGCCCCTGGGGCTTGCTTGAGCCCATACAATGATTTATTTAACCTACACACAAAAGATGGATTAGAAACAAACCCTTGAGGTTGTTGCATGTAAATCTCTTTAGTGAGATCTCCATTTAGGAAAGCACACTTCACATCCATGTGATGTACCTTCCACTGCTTCGAAGTTGCAATGGCTAAAGCTAGCCTTATAGAGTCTATCTTTGCCACTGGTGAAAAGGTTTCATTGTAGTCAATACCATGTACTTGTGAGTATCCCTTGGCTACCAATATTCCCTTATATTTCAAAGGTAAACCATCAGCAGAAAACTTAGTCTTGAAAACCCACTTACATTGAACTAGCTTCCTCCCTGGGGGGAGATCAACCAGTTCCCAAGTGTTGTTCTTCTAGAGTGAGCTAAATTATTCTTTCATGACTGTTTTCCTTCTTGTATCATGTGCTGCATCTTCATATGTCTATGGGTCTGACTCAACCATCATATAGCACTTCTCTACAAACAAAGGGTATTTCATACACAGGGCACTCTCAAAGTGAGATCTAGTCCTCCTAGGGTCACTAGGATTTCCAGCTAGTTCCCCAGCTGCATGAATGGTCTCTGTTTCCCATTTTGGCCTTGTAGGATTGTCAAGATATGCAATTAAATCATCATTATTAGACATATCAAAATCAGCAAATCCATTTGTCTCTCCACTTACATTCAATGGATCTGGTGGTGAAGAAGACTCTCCAACTTCAACTGCTACTAAAGGCTCTTCTTGGAAATGAACACTTATTTCAATGAAAGATTTGTTAGTGCTCAATTTTATCAGCTTGTACCCTTTTTAATCTTCATAATACTCAAAAAATAGGCACTCTTGGCTTTGGGGCTGCAAATCCTTTCTCTTTTCAGTTGGAATTCTATCCCAAGCCTTTGAGCCAAAAATCATGAAATGGGTCACATCTGGCTTGTGCCCACTCCAAGATTCAAAAGGAGTCATACCATCAAGATATTTATGAGGCACTCTATTTTGGATGTAGGATTCACAATTTATAGCCTCAGACCAAAACTTTGGTGGCAAAGTCTTAGCCTCCATCATGCAGGTTGCCATCTCCTTCAGTGATCTGTTCTTTCTCTTAGCAACACCATTTTGTTGTGGTGTGTAAGGGATTGAATGTTGCATATGAATACCTACATATTTACAATATTTAATGAGCTCAAAATTGACATACTCACCACCATTTTCATATCTGAGGATCTTGAGTCTCCTCCCAGACTGGTTTTCAACCAAGGCCTTAAAAACTTTGAAGAGGTCAAAAAATTCAGAGTTATGCTTTTGGAAGTAAACCCAGTAATACCTGGAAAATTCATTTATGAAGGTCAGTGCATATTTGGATTGAATCATGGAAATATGAGGAAATGAACCAGAAACATCACTGTGGATCAAATCAAGAGGTGTAGAGGTTCTCTCATGACTAGCTCTCTCAAATTTGTGCTCTGGGTTTTTTCCTAGGATACAACCTTGATAGATTCCCTTGGAAAACTTAATATTTGGTAACCCTATGACCATATATTTTTCACTCAAACCAGAAATATACTTATAGTTAATATGGAAAAATATTTCATGCCAAATATTGCTTTCCTCATTAGCATGAATCAGAAGAGCAAAGGGGTTTGAGTGGGGTAGAAAATGGGAAAACATGTATACCTTTGAGTGTGATCAACACGACCTTTTGCTATGACTTTACCATTCGAAATCTCTATGATTTAAACATCATCATGGGAGGATATGACCTTCTTTGGAGACCCAGTGTGAGTCATCTGATACACTGACAAGATATTAGAGGCAAGACCTAGAACATACAACACATTATTGAACTTACCATGGTCAAGATCAATCCTTCCTTTCCCCAAAATGTCAATGAGAGAGTCATCTCCCAAAACTATTGGTGGACCTTTCAACATGTAAAGAGTGGAGAATGCCTCCTTTGTTGAAACCATATGTCTAGAAGCTCCAGAGTCTATGATGAAGCTAGGTGAGCTTGATGTTCCAGCAACCAAAGCATGTACTCTCTCTCTATCCTCTGAATTTGATCCTCCTTCCCTCTTCTTTGAGCAATCAGGAAGGGAGATGTTATTCTTCTCCAGGAGTTGGGTCAACATGTCAATTTTCTTCTTCATATAGGAGCTCTCAGGATGATATCCCTTACTGCAATATGCACACTTGCTCATTTCTCCTTTATTCTTCTTCTTCTGGAAGTTCTTCTTGGAGCCTTGGGGCTCCTCTTAAGACTTGTTCTTGTCTCTCTTTTACTAAGGTGGCATCTTAGCTTTCTTCTTGCCTTTTGAATCCACCCTTGAATTCCCAACAACCAAAGCTTGGTCTTTGGAAGTTTTGATGGTGCCCATCATCACCAATTTATCTTGTTCCTGTGTGAGGGATTCCATGAACTCTGCAAGCTTAGGCATCTTCCAGGATCGAGCTGTCAACTTGGTGGCATGGAAGGTTAAAAAAAAACACTAAATAGTTAGGGCCAAGCTTCGAGAGTATGGCCAAAACTAGTTGCTCTTCCTTCTTTTCAATTCCACACTATTTTAGCTACAAAACAAGGGCTTTAAACTTGGAAAAATATAGTTGCAAGGATTCGAATCTACTGGGACTCAAGGAGATCAATTCATTCTCAATTTGATGTCCTCTCATCTCATCTGTCTTACCAAAAAGATCTACAAGCTTCTACCACACTTCATTAGGTGATGTCAATCTATCAAGATTGAAGAGGAGGTCTCTTGAAATGCTCAAACACAAAATACCATAGGCCTCATCCCTCCTGTTGTGCCATTTTATTTTCTCTGTAGCTACATTGGGCTCTACCTTAGTTTCCATAGTCACCCTGTAGAGACCTTTCTCTCTCAACAATATCTTCATCTCAACTTTCCATTCAAAGAAATTAAATGGAGTCAAGATGATCTTCTGAGATTCGTCCATAGCTTAGAAACTATGTGCTTCAGTTAGCAGAATATGCTCCTAGTTAAGATGTCAAACCTGCAATAGCAATATGTGTTATAGCTCAAAATGACAAATCTCTACCTGTGACCACTTTCCCATGATTCTGTCGCATGTCGACACTTCCATGTTGACACTTCCATGACGACACTTTCATGATGACACTTCATGCATTGCAACCTGTGTATACCTCCTCCTGTACACGATTGTTGTTTTTGCAACCCACATACACCTTCTAAAAATGTCAAAAAAACACGTATTTTGAAATTCAGGTAGTTTGGGTAGTTATGCAACTGACTCCTTTCGTTGTAACTACTTTGTCTTCGACCCTAACTCTTCATTAAGCATATAAATAGAGGTAGGGAGGTCCATGAGAGGGGACTTGAATCTTTGCATTGTTATGCTGGAGGATTTGGAGTTCTCTTTGCTCACACCTTTTCCCTAGAAGCATTCTCCTTGTGTTGCAAAGCTTGGAGGCTAAGTTCCTTGGAGAAGAGAAGCAACAGAATTGGATCAAGGTTTCGTGAGGTGCCGAACTTGGAGAGAAGGTATATTTGTACTTGTTTTCAAGATTAATAAAGATGTGATGTCCTTCCTGTTCCCAAATCAATGGGTATTGTATATTGAATTTATGATTATGATTATATGATGTTATTTATCATATTATGTTTTCAAGTTTCATTGAATAAAATCTCCTTTCATATAGTCTATTTGGTTTGAGGAAGGTATAATTCATTTTGAAGGTCTCTTGGAGCAAGAGGAGCAAGAGAAGGATTGGAGGGTTGCTTGGATCAACTTTCATTTGGATAATGCATGAACCATTCTAATCTCTAATATTGCTTGTATTTACTTACAGAACCATTTGCATCCACCTTTCAACCCCAATACATTGATGGCCTCTTAAACCGTAGCCATAGGAAACTTTCCTTTACAACAGAACTAGCAACTCCACTTGGGAAAGCATTGTCTGTTTGGGGTTTATCTATATTTATTCTAGCATTTTGTAAGGTTTTAGGTCCTTCTTACAAGTTAGGAACACCTTTTGAGTTTGTTGGAACACCTTTTCTGCCTTCCTAGGTCAGTTTTTAATCCTTTTTGTGCATTTTGTCATCCATACGCGACTTTCAGAATAAACAGTCACGTGTCTGTGTTGTATACGCAACTTGCACTACTTGCAACCCACATGTCATATGCGACCTGCCTTAAGGAAACCCTCATATGAACCTAAATTTGTGCTCTTTAATCATTTTTTAGGGTTTTTGGGTGATTCGAGGGATGTTTGTAGGGTCTTCAAGGGTCCTCTGCAAGTGCATGACTCCTAAAAGGTTTTTTTATCTTTGTTAGGTGCTCTTTGTCTATCTTGTAAGTCTCTTTCAAGTCTTTGAACTTGTTTTTGCTGCATTCCCCCCCACCTCCTTCTTTGGCTTGACCTTGTTGGACACGGTATTTAGCAGCCTCTGTTTGTAGGTTTAGATTAATACTTGGGACTTATTGACCTTTGTTTATGTCAGTCTTATTTCTGAGTCTCTTCATTCCAAATTTTTTGTCTTGTTTACTTTTGTGAGCCTTGCTTCCAAGAGAGGTTATATCCAACTTTAGGGAAAGATAGGGTTTGTTTGTGGGGTGTAGAGTAGTTGTCTATTTGCCTTGCTTACATTACTTGCTTGCATTAGTTGATAGGTTGTTTTTCTTTTGCATTTATAAAAGAAAAATAAAAAACACATGTTTGCTTTATATGCATGTAGATTAGTTTTTTAGTCTAGATTGCATGGCATATCATTATTTTTGAAAAATAAAATAAAAAGAATTTGTTCTTTTGTGACTTTCAAGTTTTCTATTTGAAAAAAGAAAGAGAATAGTTTTTGCTTTTTGCATTTCAGTTCTCTTTGTTTAGTCATTTTGTTTCAACTTTGAGTCAAAATACTACATGAGTTTCACGCCATTTACCCTCTGACTAAAAACAACCCTTAAAATAAACAATATAATTTAAAAATTATTAGTAAGTTTTATTTTATAGGGTCATACACCAACTAGATTAGGCTAGACTTGTGGGATAGGGAGTTTAAACTCCCCACAAGTGTTTAAATTTAGACGTAGTTGGACAATCACTAGGTAAATCCTTTTCTATGTTGATTGTATCTGGGAAGCTCCTCTCAAACGGGAGTTAAGCACGAGGCCGCATGGAGGCTTAGAATGAGGAGATAACCCTCTAATTCCTTGTCAAAGCGTAGACCAAGGTTTTTACACATCTGGGGATTCTTCCTTAGACAGGGTTTCGGATTTTGCTACCCTACCCATGCATACGAACCAGGCTTGTGACTGTCCCCCAGACTGTCAATATAGTTAAGGCATTTTTTAGTCTCTTTGACATCTAGGGTTCATACACAGGTACACCGGAAGGCTATTTCTGGTTGACCTTGGACAGGCTTGGAAGGTAACCTTGGTAGAAGGTGTGGGAGGGCAGTGGGTGATTCCTCCACTTGTGACTAAGAACATGTGGCATGGACACCAAGTAACTATCTATTAGCTTTATTTTGGAAATCATATCTTATACCTATTTTTCTGTTTGGATTTAGGAATTTTTAGTGAGTGCTGTGTTGTTTGTCTGTACTTAGTGTGCCTTTAGGTGTGTGCTTTGTAATTTTGGTTGCCTATGAACCTCAGACCGTGTCTCCTAGTTTGAAACTATGGCTAACACCCCTTTTAGCACCAACCAAGAGATCCCCATGCTGGGAACTCCTTGTACTATTCCTCTCATAGGGAATGTCAATGTTCCTTTGATGGCCACCCTGAATCTACCTGGATTCACCCTAGGGCGACCGGTGTGGTTGTTTTCCACTCCAACTATCCTGAATGCTCTTGGTGCTTCTCAAGTAATCTCCTTATATCAAGATCATCAAAACACTACTTCCCCTTCACCTATAGTTGATTCTCCTCCTCCTTCTACCTCATGCAGTGAAAGTACTGATACTAGTAATCGACAGTCTAAAAGGAGTAAAATAAGGAGGAATAGGAAGAAGGCACATAAGCAAGGGGGCACCCATTCAACCTCTACAAGTCAATTTGAACCTTAGCACCTAGCCTCTGCAGTTCATGCTGGGGGAACCTATCCAACCTCTATAGGTCATGTTGGATCTAAGCACTCGACCTTTGCAAGTCAAGTTGATCTTCACCATCCAGCCTCTATTGATCATGCTGGTGGGATCCTTCCAAGTTGTCTAGGTCACGTTGGATCCTGTCACTCAGCCTCTGCAGTTCATGCTGAGGGAACTTGTTCAACCTCTGATGTTCAATTTGAACCTCCCCATCCAACCTCTGCAAGTCTTGTTGGATCCATCCACCCAACATCTGAAGTTCATTCTAGGGGCACACACTCAACTGCTGCAAAGCATGTTGATCCTAACCATTCAGCCTTTGTTGTTCATGCTGGTGGTGCTCGTCCAACCTCTGCAAGTCATGTTGGACCCAGTATCTCAGCCTCTGTAAGTCATGCTAGGGGTAGTCTCTTAGCCTCTGTGGTTCATGCTAAAGACAATCCATCAGCCACTACGGGTCATGTTGAAACTGTTGAAAAGACTAACCCTTCAAAACACAAGCCCAAGTTTCCTTGTAAGCTTTGTGAGGGAGACCACCTTACTTATAAATTCCCTTCTATCATGGATGTGCGAAGAGTTTGGTTTCATGCTCATCCCATTTTTGAACATTCTAAAACTTTTCAAAAACCAACCTCTCTTAATCAGGTTGGACCCAGTTACACAGCCTTTGGTGGTCATGTTGGGGGAAAAATGTCAACCTCTGTAGATCATGTTGAGAGCAAACAGTCAGCCACTGCTACTCATGTTGACACCATTGAGAATACTGGTCGTTCGAAGTGCAAACTTAAGTTCCCTTGTAAGCTATGTGAGGGAGATCATCTTACTCATCAGTGCCCTTCTATCACAGAGGTGCGAAGAGTGTGGTATGAGACGCAATAATTTCCTTCTCCTGAACAACCTGTAGTTTCTCAACAACCTACTCAACCTTTGGTTGATCAATTGGTCAAACCAATATAAGATTTGGTCGATCCCACTCTTATTTTAGAGAGTGATCCTAATGTGATTGAACTAATGTCATCTTTGGTCAATCCCACTCTCCCTTCAGAGAGTGACTTTCATGAAGCAGTTGAATTGATTCCATTGTCGATCAATCCCACTTTTACTTTCAAGAGTGAAGTGTCTGCTAGTCACATTTCCTTCACTACCAGTTCAAAACATACTGAACAACGGGGCACTGAACTCACTTCGGATCAACCCCCACCAAGCTCTTGGATTGCTTCCTTTGATTGGGATAGCCTAGTTGAGCCATGCCTTCCTTATAATGCACCTTTCCAGATAAAGGTCAAATTTGAACCATACACGATTGCTTGTTGTATTGTTGATGAAGGAGCTTTGGTTAGTATCTTGTATGCTTGTGCTTGGCGAGGCATGGGATCTCCTAGCCTTGAGTCGACTGCTAGTTAGTTACTGGAATTTGATATAAGAACTTGTATAGCCTTAGGAATTATTTCTCAAACACCTGTTACTTTGGGTGGGAAGATAGTCTTAGTTGACTTCATGGTGATAGAAGACCCCTTGGACTTCAATATGCTCCTTCGACGTGATTATGTCTATTCCATGCAAGCTGTGGTGTCAACATTTTTTCATGTGATGTACTTTAATAATTGTGAAGAAATTGTCTCCATTTATCAGTTGGATTTTCTTGATCCATCTCCTGACCCAACTAGAGACCAGGTCTTTCCTTTATTGATTCCCAGTGTTTCTATAGACACTACCCCACCACAGGTGAGCTATGTGGCCTCATGTACTTTGCGTTCAATTTCTACTGAGAAGCAGCCTCTGTTTTCATGCTTACCTTCTCGTGACTTGGTCCCAGTAGTTGGCCAGGTGAGTCATCCTATACAGACTGTGGGGCCTAATCTCCACTCTGTCAATCCATTTGAAAGTTTAGACATGTGTCCTATCTCAGATGATGTCCTTCCTTCGGATGAAGTCTTCCTAGAGTCTTTGATACAGTCTGACCTTCTTTTGGATGTTGGTTCAATTGTGATTAAGTCTAACCCTGATTTTCCTAGTAAGCCTGACCTTTCTTCTTATGTTGGTCTTGTTGAGTCTCTTAACTCTTCCTTTGAACAGCAAGTCAGTGATCCTGAAGAGTTTGATTTTTCTCATGAATTTTTCAACTCTTGTGATACTGAGTTTGTTCCTGCAGACTCTATCTCCCTTGTTGATTTTTTCTCTCCTTCTGAGGTTGATCTTATTGATATTAAATCCTCGAGCCTTGGCACTATAGAATCTCCTTCGGTTGATTATACTTTGACTTTTCCTTTTGTAGAATTTAGAAAAGTCGCATGTGTTGCTGCCAAAGTGACCTGCATCAAAACTTTTCTTCTGAATGTGATTCTGATGTTGTTGTTTTTTGGAGATAGGATTTTTAGTTGGAGTCACAACTGTTTACTTGCATCGCCTTGTTTTTCAAGTTGTAACTATATTTTCATTTATCTTGCTCGTGCTTATGAGCCTAATGTTGGCTTCCACGCTTTTAGCTCATTGTATAAGCCCTCATCTTTGTTCTCATCATCACTCAGCCTTGTATCATTTTTCCTTTGCAACTCGAGACCTTTTTCCTTGAGGAGATGTTCCTCGAGTGTCTTTACCTTGCTCTTGTTCCTTGCATTATGCATAGGTTTGTTCCTCGCACTTGGAACTAGTTTCGCTTGCCCCTGACATTCGTTTCCTTGCATTTAAAGCATTCTTTTTTCTCTCCTTCGAGCTCGTTAAAAACAGTAAGGAGGCTACAAGTTGAATTTCCTGGACTTGTTACAACTTCACGGGAAAGATATTGAGTTTATTTAGGCCCAGTTCTAACTCCTCAAAATAGACTTGACTGCCGAGTAAACTTGTCCATTCAATCTTGTTAAGAATATGTTAATGGGCATTCACACTGGTGGTATCTTATCACTTTCTCGGACCATGTGGAATAATACGAGAAATGAACACTCTCTTTTATTTGGAATTGAGAAGAGTATTCTCAGGCATAGGTTAATCACTTTTTCGGACCTGAGGGACTAAACTTACTGAAAAGGAACCCCTGGTATGAACTTAGTTTTCTCTTTTTCGTGCTCTGTACCTAAACATGAAAAAGATTTTGAGTGTACTTTATGTCTTTGTCATGCTCGTTAAACCCTAAAGAACAAAGCATCAAATTTATTGTTGCAATCCCAAGTTATCGTAATCAAATGGATCTTAATTCTGAGAGATCTTGCCTTCCTTCCACTCATAAAACTTAGGCTATATGTTGCTTTTGAAGGAGTGTTGGGTAGGTGGTAATTTAACCTTTTTCGGACCTTCCTGACTAAATACGAAAAAGGTGCACCTTACTTCTTCATAAGCTAAGAGAGTTCTTTTGTGGTTTGTTTTATACTTTTCCGGCCTCAAGAGACTAAATTGGATGAAAAAGTTCCCCCCCCCCCCCTAGAGTCTTCTTTAGAGTTTTCAGACTCTCTAAACTATGAAAACATTGTCGAGCATGTACTAGTTCGGGCTCATAAAATCCATGAATCAGTGCTTGATCAAGCATTCTTCTTTCTTTTCTTCGAGCTTGCCAAAAATGAAGATGGTCCTGAGTTTGCTTTCTTGGACTCGTTAAACCTTTACAAGAAACAGGGGAAGGGAAGTTCATTCACATGTTTTTTACATTATGGAAGCAAGTCTTGTTTCCTTGAACAAAGAATTGGTTTTGAGTCTATCAACAGTTGGGTCCTAGTATTTTGACCTTATCCCAATATAGATTTTCTTACTCCTCCATTTGGTCTCTTTTCCAATTATATGGGGAATCTGTCAATGTCTCCTACATTGCAGATTTGTGTCATTGGTTATTTCGTGTCAAAAGCTGCCTAAGTCACTTTTTTTGTCATGCTCACTATTCAAGGATTAAACCTTTGTCGGCCATTCTGTAGTTTCCTTGACCTTTTGTGTCGGCCATTCCTTGCTATCAGTTCATTACATCATGTCTTCAGTAGTCCTTTTCATGAAATTTAGTACCAATTCTAGATCCAATTAGTCTTTGACTTACCTCGTGTTGGATGATGAAGGATGCCTTAATGCCTTCCTTCCAATGGATCTCTTCTATTGACTACAACACATCTTGCTCTAGGGATGAGATTTAGAGTTTTATGACAATACCTTGGGGATTGCAGTCATCAGAGGAAATTTCCTTCACTATTGGGTAGTGGGAATACCTTAATGTCTCATACTTGATGGATTCTTCAAGTGTTCGACTTCAAGTCCTTGTACTCACACTTGTTAGAATGTACTAGGTGCCTTGGGGACCATTTTCATCAATGGTGGTTTCCCTTGTGTTTTTTAATGGTTCTCATTATTGACCGGTATTCAAATGGTTTCCTCCATGTTCCACTTCAACTCCTTTATTCGACTTGTTAGGATTCATACCTTTTGGGTGGTTTTGACTGAAGACCTTGGGCTGATAATAGCATCATCATTTTTTCTATTTCTCAAGCTACGCAAGACCTTGTTACATTTTATATGACATTTTGCTGAGACATAGATCCACCTTGTATTCTTGTGGCTATGATTGATTATTGAGCATCGATCCACCTTGTTCATTTGTGGCCATGACTCCTTTAGATTTGATATGGCACCCTTTTGCATATTGAGCGACCATGATAGTTTCATTAGTTATACATATGTTGGATCCATTTGTATCTTTATGGAAATGTTTTGAATATGGATTTGTATGTCCCAGAGATTAGTTTTTTCTGACATTTATATCTCTTTCAGGTACCTTTGTTTGAGCCTTTTGATCTTGGATTCTCTGCTCTCTCCATAATCAACTGTTTCCTTTATAATGTATTTTGGTTATCATATTCCCCTCTAACCTCATACATTAGGGGGAATTTGTTATATCTCAAAATGACACACCTCTTTCTATGACCACTTTCCCATGATTCTATCACATGTTGACACTTCCATGATGACACTTCATGAAAGTCACTGAACACCTAACTTGGAGGACCCATATATTGAGTTTTGTAACTCCATTTGACCTCATCTTTGCACTATTGGAAATTTATTTATGTTAGCTAAAACTTTTTAGAGGACATCAAAGTCTTAAAATGCCCAAAAATACCCTAAAAATGAGTTTTTTGATGTGTACATGAGTTTCCTTAAGGAAACCCCCGTGTGTACATGAGTTTCTATATATAATAGTCGCGTACACCTTAAATACATGACTTTCTACATTGCAACCCACGTATACCTCCTCATGTACACAACTGTTGTTTCTGCAACCCAAGTACACCTCCTGAAAATGTCAAAAAAATACATATTTTGAAATTCAGGTAGTTTGGGTAGTTATGCAACTGACTCCTTCAGTTGTAACTACTTTGTCTTCGACCCTAACTCTTCATTAAGCATATAAATAGAGGTAGGGAGGTCCACGATAGGGGACTTGAATCTTTGCATTGTTATGCTGGAGGATTTGGAGCTCTCTTTTCCCGCGCTTTTTCCCTAGAAGCATTCTCCTTGTGTTGCAAAGCTTGGAGGCTGAGTTCCTTGGAGAAGAGAAGCAGCAGAACCGGATCAAGGTTTCATGAGGTGCCGAACTTGGAGAGAAGGTATATTTGTACTTGTTTTCAAGATTAATAATGATGTGATGTCTTTCTTCTTCCCAAATCAATGTGTCTTGTATATTGAATCTCTGATTATGATTATATGATGTTATTTATCAGATTATATTTTCATGTTTCATTGAATATAATCTCCTTTCATATATTCTATTTGGTTTGAGGAAGGTATAATTCATTTTGAAGGTCTCTTGGAGCAAGAGGATCAAGAGAAGGATTGGAAAGCTACTTGGATCAACCTTCAGTTGGCTAAGGTATGAACCATTCTAATATCTGATCTTGCTTGTATTTACTTGCAGAACCATTTGCATCCACCTTTCAACCCCAGTACATTGATGGCCTATTAAACCCTAGCCATAGGAAAATTTCCTTTACAACAATATGGAAGGAGAGAAATTGATCTAAAAAGGCTTTGATACCATATGGAAATTGAACCCAAGTGATAGAACAATTACACTCACAAAATTGCTAATCAAACATGTAAAATTACCATCAAAGGAGACTGAAATTGGAGCATAACACTAATCTGTATTGAATAAGTGTACAATATCCAACCTTATGAATTCAAAGGCTACTGAAATATATAATTACATGATATAATTGAATGCATAAGAATGCTATTCGAAATAGTAAAATAGTAGGCTTACTAAATCTAGTCAAATCCCCCATAGGTGCATAAAGCAGTTTTCAAATCCACTTAGAGGCTCACGAATTGGAAAAGTCAAGTAGGAAAGCTAATAAGGGATGGAAATAAATCTGATACATATTTTCATTAGGAGAAAAGGATGGAGGATGATGTGGCAAAAAACAAGTCAACTACACCTAGTCTTGCTTTCCCTTTTTCCTTAATTCTCAATAAAACAACCAACATTGCAGAAAAAGAAGATATGCACTTTAGAGGATCTGGAATAAAGAAGACATGATAAATATGGTTTCCAGGAGGTTTCTTAAGTGCTCCATGACTCAGTTTTAGCAAGTGTTGACTTTTATGACATGTAGAAGGCAACTAGCATAGAGTGGAATATAGGAGACTAGGTAAATAAGACAAAAATGATTTAATTAATGTCTAAGGTAGGTAAGTATGGGTTGATTATTCTAACACAAAGCAAATATCCAGTCTCATATTCATCAGGTACATCAAGGACCCAATCATCTGATGATACCTTGTAGCATCAATCGATTCTGATGAAGCATCACTCAATAGCTTCAGGTTTGATGCCATAGGTGTGGTCATGGCCTTGCATTCCATCATCCCGAATCTCTTCAGAATCTCTACTGCATACTTCCCTTGTCTGAGGAAGATTCCATCTGCATTCTGCCACACCTCCATGCCTATAAAATAGTGCATCATACCCAAGTATTTCATTTCAAACTCGATAGCAAGCTTCCTCTTTGTATCAACAATCAACCCATCCAGACCTGTTACAAATAAATCATCTACATACATTAGAAGTATCACTAGGTTACCATATTCAACCTTCTAGTAAAGGTTGGAATCTACTTTACTCTTGGTAAAGCCCAAACTAGATAAAAAGCTGTCAATTCTACCATACCATGTCCTAGGTGCTTGTTTCAAACTATACAGGGCTTTCTTTAATTTACACACATGAGATTCCCTGTCATGTGTCTCAAAACCAAGTCCCTGCTCCACATACACTTCCTCTTCCACTACACCATTCAAGAAAGCAATCTTGACATCCATCTGGTGTATCTTCCATTTCATTACTGCAGCCAGAGCAAGTACTGATATGATGGAAGTGTATCTGGATATAGGTGCAAAGGTTTCTTCATAATCTATTCCTTCTTTCTGGGAGAAGACACAAGCCACAAACCTTGCTTTATATTTCTCTATGCTACCATCTATAGCATGCTTGATCTTGTAGATCCATTTGGAAGTTGCAATAGATTTCCCTTCTAGTCTTGGGACAATATCCATACATTATTCTTCATGATCGATTGATACTCTTCGATCATAGCATCCTTCCATTCTTTCCTTTCTGCTACTTCTTCATAGTTGGAAGGTTATTTATCAATGAAGTCACATAATAAGGCTACATACCCGGAGTAGGACTTGGTCCTTTTTATTTCTCTATGATTTTCTTCTGAAGCCTCATATCTTTCTACACCTTGGATAGCTTCTCGTACCCAAGCAGGTGGGCCTCTTGTGAGGATTCTTCTCTTGAGGTGGATCTACAGGTTCTTGAGGTTCTTCTAATTCTTGATCCTCTTCTTGAATTTCTTCGTTCATGGTTGTGTCTTGAATTCTGGGTGCTTCTGTTTCTTCAGGATCTTCAACAGGTCTCTTTCTTGATTTTTGGTAAGCTGAGTCTTCATCAAATTTCACCTCCCTACTGATGTTGATCTTCTTGAATCCTAGGAAGTATATTCTGTAAGCCTTTGAGCTTTCAGAGTATCCCACAAATATACCCTTCCTTCCTAAAGGATCTAACTTTGTCCTCTTTTATTTCGAAATGTGTATGTATACTGGACAGTCAAATATTCTGAGATGGATGAATTTTGTTTTCTTACCAGAGAAGACTCTTTAGGGATCTTGTTCTCAAGTACTCTGTGTGGAGTACGGTTCTGTACATATACCGCAGTTTTGGCAGCTTCTTCCCATAGATGCATGGGAATATCTTGATCATGAAGCATGGCCCTTGCTTCTTCCATGATTGTTCTATTCTTCCTTTCAGTAACCCCATTATACTATGGATTATATGGAGTGGTTAACTCCCTCTTAATCCATGAATCTTTGCATAATGCTTTGAATTCATTTGATGTGAATTCTCCACCAATATCTGATCGAAAGGTCTTGATCTTCTTTTTAGTTTGGTTCTCGATCAAGGATTTGAATTTCTTGAACTTGCTGAATACTTCATCTTTGTTCTTCAAGAAGTATATCCATGTCTTCCTAAAAAAATCATCAATAAAAGAAACATAGTATACATACCTGCTTAATGAACTAGATGACATCGGACCACATACATTGTAGTGAATGATTTCCAATATTCCTTTTTCCTTTCTCTCGCTACTTGGAAATGTCTTCTTTGTGTTCTTTCCTTTCGCACGTCCTTTGCAGACACCATCATGTTTTGAATGGATTTCTCAAAGTCCTTCAACAGCTTTTATTGCAAGAGGTAGTGCTCAATAGTGCACATGAGCAAGCCTTCTATGCCAAAGTTCATTTGGCTCTACTGTGCCATGGATCAAGGCTTGTTCTGGATGGCCCTTCAATTTGTATAGACCTCCTTCTTGTTCCCCAATTACTACTGCATCATCAATAGTCTTTCCCTTTGGCCACATGAGAACTTGGCCATATACAAATGCAATGCTCATGCCTTTTGCATCCAGTGCAGATATGGAGAGGAGTTTCTTCTTTAGTCCTGGTACTAAAAAATACATCCTTCATCGTCATAGAATTTCTAGAGTCTAGCTTATAGAAGAATTCCCCACTACCTTTTATTGGATAATGGTAGTCATCTCCAAGTTTCACCTTGTGGGGTGATTCATGTTCTGATAGTTTCACAAAGGATTCTTTGAATCTTGTCATATGTGTGGAAGCCCCACTGTCTGTAAGCCAATCATTGCTTCCGTGTGTGATGTTTCTCGTGAGAGTGAAAATCAAGACATATTCCTCATCACTTGAGGAATCATCACTTTCTTGTCTGATTCTATTTGTGGAAGGTTCATCATCCTCTATAGCATGAGCATGATGTCTTCTCTTGTTTCCCTTCTTCTTATTTTTTCTTTTAGGACAATCTTTTGCACAGTGTCCTACTTCATCACATGTATAACATCTGATTTTAGACAAATATTTTCTAGTGTAATTTTTATGTAAGTGCTTACCTCTAGGGTGATGAGAACTTATTTTGATTTTCTTGGAGTGTACTATGAGATCTTGATCTTCACTTCCCATGTTTTCTTCTCGAGCTTCTATCCGAGCTTCTTCTTGAGAGCATTCTTCCCATAGTCTGCTAAATTTGACTAGCTTCTTTCTGGCACAGATCCCTTGAATAAAAGAATCCCATGATATAGGGAGACCATTCAAGGTGGTCATTACAATCTCTACATTCTCCACCTCTTCATCCACTTCTTCAAGTTGTTCTTTGATCTAGGATACCCTTGTGAAGTATGATTGTATGGTCTCCGCATTATGGATCTTCACATTCTTCAACTAGTTTCTCAAAGTCATATTTCGGTTTATGTTCTTTCCTTCAAACAGTTTGGTCATGGCATCAAACATAGCTTTAGGTGTCTTTAGGGAGGACACCTATGGTATGATGTGATCCTTGATTGAATCAGCAATAATCCTCTTATCCATGACCAACTTATTTTTGTGTAAGGCCTTAGCCTCTTCTCCCTCTGTAAATATGATGCACTCTCCAGGAAAGATGATGATGTTGAAGCATTACTCTATGCTATTTCGATCATCCAATCATATTGGATATTTAAAGCAATGGACGAATGGAAATTGACAAAAAAATATGGACATTTATTCAAAAGTTGTAGCATGATCCCAGTTCCTCCAATACATTTAGGTGGAAAGATGAGTTTCTATGGTACAATGATCACTTTTATGTTGGTAAGAGTTCCCAGCTCAAGCAAAAGAAACTTTTTGAATTCCACTCCTGAGCGATAGGAGTGCACTCGGGTTTCTTGAAAACCTGCCTTAGGGTAAAGAAAGTTTTTTTGGGATGGTCTTAAAACTGATGTTAAAAAATTTGTGACAAAATGTTTGGTTTTCCAACAAAATAAAGCAAAAACAATTAAGACCCCTTGTCTCCTACAACCACTTTTCATTCCAAGCCAAAGGTGGACATAGGTCTCAATGGATTTTATCACTGATTTACCAAAGTATGAAGGAAAGAGTGTCATCATGGTGTTTGTTGATAGAATTACTAAATATGCACACTTTTGTGCACTATCTCATGCCTTCAAAACAAGCATGGTCACCAATTAGTTTATGGAGATAGTATAAAAATTACATGGTACTCCAAATATTGTAGTAAGTGACAAGGACCCATTTTCACTGGAATTTTTTGGACCGAATTATTTTCTTGTTTGGGTACTCAAATGGCTCATAGCTCATCTTATCACCCTCAACTCTTAAAGTACAACCTAAATCTAGAACATAATTGAATGAAACAACAAGAAGATCAACAGCGTGTTGCAGCTACAACTGTTCTCCCCAAAGTTTTAAATTTTGGGCCCCTCCTCATCATTTAGAATTGCGTTAGTTTCGTTTAATCCATAAATGTTTGATCTCGTTCTGACTTTGGTTGATTCTGAAGATGAATTTGCAACTTTTTTTTAGAGAATGCATGTGTTAAGATTTTGTTATGGGTCGCGGGATTGAATTTGGATTGCTAGTTTGAAACTCGTCAGATCAATTTCCCTTTGAAAAAACCATTGTCTCTGAGGTGAAAAAGTTTGACCTTTGCTGATTTTAAGTTTTCTTATGATCGGGTGCCATTTCTTATGTTAAATCAATGGCTGATAGCCTTGTCCTGTCCACTATTGCGACTCCCAATCCGATTTGCCATCCGAAGTAGGAATTGCCTCGACTGCCGATGTGCGTTAACTTTTTCGTCACATGTTCGAAGCCTTCTCTCTTCCACCGTTGCAGCTGGGAAAGCCTTTTACCTTCCTATGTCTAAACTTGGCTGACTTCTGATTTAAATTTTCCCGCTCATGTCGCGTGTCTTCAGCCTCCCCTTTCACCGTTGCGGCTCTCAAAGTCATTGAGCTTCCGAAAGGGAAATCCGTCCGATTTTCGATTCAATGTTTTCCCACCCACCGTCGAGTACTTGTAGACTTTCCTCTTCCTTCATTGCGGCTGGTCTAAGCCTTTGAATTCTGACATCAGTATCCTTTTGACTTCCACCATGGTGCAATGGGCCATTTTCCTATGGAATAGTCCCTCAATCGGTAGAATCTGATGCTGTGTTTTGAAACGCCATTCCAATGAATGATGCTTGTCGATTGATTGCAGGCGGTTTTGAGGAGATCGGTCAATCTACCGTGGTGTGGAGAAAGACGGATCTTTTTGGCAGGAGTATAACTGAAACCAGGGGAGTCGCCAGGAGTGCCAGGGGAGTAAAAGGAGAAATTCGGAGCTATAAATGCTCGGACCCAAAAAACTAATCAGTTACCCAGTGGTTCATGATTGCATATAGACAAGATAGAGGAATGTGAAACGTTTGGGAAACTGAAAGATCATGCGTCTGGGGAAAACTGAAGCATTTTGGAATTGTAGTTAAATATTTGAAAGTAGGACTTATAAAGGACTTTTTCCCTTGGAAAAAATTTGTAAACCATTTTGGCTTGTAAGAGGAACTACTTCGTTTTACAAATCAGAAACTGCAATTTTTGCCTGCTGGAGAAAGCGAAATGTGGAATGTATCAATGCGACTAAATGAATAAAGTTGAAGAGGAACTATTTCATTTTCAGCTGTGTTTCATTTACTGTGAGAGTATTTAACTTCCTTAACCTATGTTCTTGTTGAATGTTCTTTAGTATCTTTTGGGATGTTTTCCACTATGAGTAATAAATGTTGTTCATAAAATAATTGACTATCTGGTTGTTTAAATATCTGTAATTGTTCATGTGTCTTGAAAGAAGTGTCAGCTAACTGTAACTCTTCATAATGCATGTACACAATGTATTACTCACTTACAAATGACAATCCTGCTCCCTAGGGATAGTTTAGGTAGTTAGTTTATTTTCTTGTTGTATGTGATTTAGATGTTGGTGAGTCTAAGACGAGAGGTAAGAACCTGCGCATCACATTGTGACTGCTCCTTGCATCTTATCGCCTTGCATGGTTAATTAGGCACTTGCATATCATACATTAAGTCAAAAATACAAAAAATACACGGTGGACCAGGCTGCAACCGGTAAAGCCTCTGTTTTTGTTACTTTGACCTACGGTAGCCGGACCGCAAACCAGACGGATTCCCTATACCAAACAGTCAACGAGCTAGTTGGGAACGTTGATTGGGGAGAATCCCTTACTGTTGTTGCTTGTGAATTTCGGGGCCTCAACAGTTTTTGGCGCTAGAAGGAGGGCTTCCAGTGTATGGCTGGCCGAGGAAACCCATTTTCCTGAGAATATTCCACCGGTAATAGTTCTGAAAGCAGTGGGTTTCATAATCCAATTCCGGAAGAAAGAGAACATCTATATTCTGTTGACAATGAAATTGTTAATGATCTGAGAAGACACACCAGGGCATATGTAAATAAGATTGGAGGATTGCCAATCATCCCTGAACTGCCCAAAAGCGAGTATAAAAATAAGGATCGTCCTGAAGCGGAAGACTCAGTGTTGGTTGGAGACTGGGAAGAGATTGTAGAAACAGCCTTACAGGAAGTTGTGCTACCTTTGAATCAAGAAGGTCTAGAAACCCCTCCCAGTTCTCCTGCTCACACTCCTCTCCACCCAGACTCATGGCTGGCGTAAACGCAAACCAACCACCTAACCCGCCAAATACGCCACATGCATGGAGAGCCAGATCACCCTTAAACCTGACCCCTCCATTACATGATTTGCCTCAATCCTTTGAAAAGTTGCTGCCTAAATTTGACCCCAATGAGAAGATACTAGTAGATGATCATCTACAGAGTTTTTACTTGGCAATAGAAGGATTGAGGGCTGGGGAGCATGAAGATGTAGTCTGCAGACTGTTCCCACATACCCTTAAAGGAGCTATAGCATCATGGAACTTTGGGTTGCCTGCTAACTCTATCCCTGATTGGGATACCTTCGAAAGAATTTTCAGAAGTAAGTATGCAACTCAAAAAATTCATGCGACTCTCGTGAAAGGGCTGTGCACATTGAAGAAAGAAAGGAAAGAAAAGGTGCACAGTTTCACACAAAGGTTTGTAGCCTATCTCAAGAATTTCTCTAAAACGGATAGACCTTCAGACAAAGTTCTGATTGAATATTATACTTTAGCTTTAGGCCCTGATCTGGTCATGTTTGCCAAAGGCAGGGCCAAGACGACGTTGACGGAAACCTATGAAGAGGATGAAGTAGTGGAAGCTGAAAGACAGAGTATTGAAGAATATCCAGAGTAGTCAGGAGAAAAGGGTGCAGGAAGAAGAGCCTTATTGTTTACTAAGCCTAAGGAAGAAAAGTCGCCAGATTTGGAAAATATGGCCAAAATGATGCAGAAACTTTCCAACAAAATCATAGATATGGAGAAAGAGAAGGAAGCACAAAATTTTTATAAGCCATATTATAAGAAAAGAGAGGATAACCACAACCTCCTCCTCACAATGTTGCATCTATGAATTTAACAGAGGTAGGCTTGGACAACTTTTTCACTTTCCACCAACAGCCACACTCTGAAAAGAATTGTCCACAATGTATTAATTAGATGACATTGGTCATGAATCAATTGTTAGATTCCAGATTAACAGAAGAGGGAGAAGAATAAAGAAAAGAAACTTCTACTTCTACTTCCACTAAAGAACAGGAAGAAGAAACCATGGCTTTATGGAAGTCTGTCTCATTATTTGACGCTGAAGAAGAAAAGACTCAGGGGTACAAGGACATTGTAGAAACCAACGTAGCCACGAGGAGCCAAGGGACAATTAAGGAAGAAAGTCTTATACTCCCAAAGATTAAGAGGCTGCAGAGAAATGTTAGGAAGAGATTTCAAGACAAATATTTGGCTGATAAAATTCCAGAGTTCACTATTACCAGCCAAAATCCTAGACAGAATGATACAACGGCTAAGCCAAATGAAGATAAGGAGAATGCTGATAGACCTCATCCCACGAAACAACAGATGGATTATGACATTGTGGGGGATTTAAAGAAGATAAAGGTGAATGTTCCACTATTCGAAATGTGCAAAGTGCCTCAGCAAAAAGAAAGGTTGTTGAGAGCCCTTGAAGCATCAGATGAGAAGACGCCCACTAACAATCAACTAGAAGAAGAAGAAGAGATTGGAGAGACCAGCAATGGAGGTAATTCCAAGCACAAGCATCCACCTTTCCTCCTTACTTTTGAAATCTTTAACTACAATGTACATAATTGCTTGGTAGATTTAGGGGCAACTGTTAATGTCATGCCGATATCTGTCTATAAAAGAATCAATGGGCAGCCTAAGCTATCCCCGTGGAGAGTAGTTCAATTGGACAGGACAGATGTGAAGGTAATTGGTGAAATGGAATATTTCCTAGTCCGTCTGGCCTCAAATGATAAAGTATGCCAGGTCATTAACATCGTGGTGGTTTATATACCAGATGCGTACGGCCTTATCCTGAGCAGAGATTGGTCGGCCAAACTTAATGGATATTTCTCTTCTGATTGGTCACATCTGTGGTTTCCATACAAAGGAAGCCCGAATCAGATTAAGATTTTAAGAGAGCCTCATATGAAATATAACGTCACTCAGCTGGATGAGAAGAACGTACCAGTGGATTATGTCTTGGGAAACTATTGTATTGAGCTAGAACCTAGGAATTATCAAGTGTAAGAAGCCAGCAACACATCTAACACCCAGCCTGATCTCCTTCAATTCTCACAAGCTGATGAGATTGATTGTAAAATAGTAGACTTAGCAGTAGGAATAGATTCGTTTTCAGTAGTTAATGATTTTTGGACTTTATTTTTCGATGGCTCTAAGACATTAGAAGGGTCAGGGCCTAGCTGTGTCCTGATTGGCCCACAGAAGAATAAACATTTCCTTTCATGTATATTAGAGTTTGAGTGTACTAATAATACAGCTGAGTACGAAGCGCTGGTGCAGGGACTGAAGAAAGTAATTGAGTTAAAGGTAAGTAATTTAAAAGTTTTTGGAGATTCTGAAATTATTGTGAAACAAATCTGGAATCAGATACATTGTGTTTCTCCTCACTTAAATGCTTACCAGAACGAGGTATGGGATTTGCTTAAATGTTTTGATGCATTCAACATTGTTTCAATTCCAAGAATTAAAAACGCAGCAGCTGATCTGTTGGCCACATCGACTGCTAGGCTCGTACCCACTAATAATCGATGTTCTGTCGAACTGCTTTTCAAGCCCTCCATACCAGATATGATCACCAACTTGCGAGTGTTCGATGATGATCAACAAATAATAGAATGCTTGACAAATGGCGAAGACTTTAAAGGATCCATTATAGATGATGAGGAACATCAGGCCGAGATGAAATATGACAATTTCATTCCTAAAGGAGTCAGACCATTGGAAAAAATGTTCTATTTAAATGAAAAGTTCAGAAGACCAGCCAATGTAAAGACCCACAGCTCATCACTACAGTTCGAGCTAATAAATTTGGGGACTGAAACGGCTCCTAAGTTCGTGAATCTTGGCAAATGTTGTTCGCCAACAGAGAGAGACAAATTTATTAGTGTATTTAAACAATATAAAGATGTTTTCACATGGACGTACGAATACTTGAAAACGTATGATACCAACATCATCAAGCATGTCGTTCCCATTAAAGCAGGTGTCAAGCCATATCAGCAACCTTTGAGGAAAATGCATCTGAAATTGGAACCACTGATTCAAAGTGAAGTGAAGAAGTTATTGGAAGCAAGAATCATCTTCAAAGTCAGACACTCTGAGTGGGTATCAAATCTGGTACCAGTAAGAAAAAAGTCGGGAGAAATCAGGCTCTGCGTGGATTTTAGGAACTTGAATCGCACTTCCGATAAGGATAACTACCCTGTGCCGCCCATGGAGAAATTGCTGCAAATGGTCTCTGGTTCTGAATTGTTTTCATTATTAGACGGTTTCTCTGGCTACAATCAAGTATTGGTAGCCGAAGAAGATATATTGAAGACAACGTTCAGAACCAAATGGGGAACCTTTGCCTATAGGAGGATGCCCTTTGGACTGATAAATGCTGGAGCAACATTTCAGAGGGCTATGGACATAGCTTTCCATGGATTGATAGTCCGAAGTGTTGTAGTGTACCTTGACGATATTACAATTTTCTTGAAGAAAAGAGAAGAGCACACGTTTCACTTAAGGCAGATTTTTGAACGCTGTCGAAAATATGGCATCTCCCTCAATCCTAAGAAATGTGTGTTCACGGTCACAGGAGGCAAGTTGTTGGGTCACATAATTTCAAAGAAAGGAATCTCTATAGATACAGAAAGAATCAAGGCCATTGAACAAATCCCCTTGCCCCACAATAAGAAAGGGATGCAGTCTTTTATGGGAACTATAAACTTTGTGCGAAGATTTGTCCTTGATTTTGCTCAGATTGTTAAGCCACTACAGCAGATGGTGAAACAAAATGCACAATTTAAGTGGACTGAAATTGAAAAGAATGCTTTCAGAAAAATCAAGACTACTGTTGCACATGCACCCTCCTTGAAAATCCCAGACTTTGATAAAGACTTTATTCTGTATACATTTGCATCCGATGATTCACTGGAAGCTGTGCTTACGCAAAAGGAAGATGGGGGGGATGAATTCCCAATAGCTTTCATGAGCACTAGTATTCAAGGGGCTGAATTGAACTACCCAGCCATTAATAAGCAGGCTTACGCAGTATTTAAGGTAGTGAAGCAATTCAGGCCTTATATTTTGAAGAATAGAACCAAGGTAATAGTCCCCTACCCAACTGTAAGATCCCTTCTCATATAGAAAGAGTTAGAAGAAAGAAGTGGTAACTGGGTAATAGCTCTTCAAGAGTACGACCTTGAATTCAAGCTAGCTTCTATAGTGAAAGGTCAGGGGTTGTGCAAACTAATGACCAAAAGTGGGAACAATGAAGACCAAGCCTAGGAGGACGAGGCCGAGTTACAAGTAATGGATGTATGTCCTTTGTTTACAGCTCCCGAGTCTTGGTACAGAGACCTTATGCATTACCTGCAGGCAGGGCTGTTACCAAAACATTGGAGTTCCAAGAAAAGAAGAGTGCTACGTCTTAAATCAGCATCTTATCAAATTGTTGAAGGAATATTGTTCAGAAAGAATTATGACGGGGTTCTTCTCAGATGCGAAGAAAGTAATGACAAATTTGGATGATGGGCCTGCTGGGGGACATAATTCAGGAGACACTACAGCCCACAAAATCCTCAGGGCAGGTTATTATTGGCCTACACTCTTCAAAGATGAACATGCACATGTCAAGAGATGTGACATTTGCCAAAGGTGTGGTGGGAGACAACCGAAAGCAGCAGCACCCCTAAAGCCTTTGATGATCACGGAACCATTCGAGCAATGGGGGTTGGATATTATTGGAGAAATAAAACCGAATTCTTCTCTCGAACACAAATACATTCTGACTGTGAATAATTATTTCACTCGCTAGGTCGAGGCTGTCTGCTGCACAAGATTAATGAAGACGAGGTCATCAGCTTCCTGCAAGACCACATCATGACCAGGTTTGGAGTTCCAGTTTCGTTAGTCTTTGATAATGCTAAGTACTTTTTGTCTATTAAATTGACTGCTTTTGCTGATGATAAAGGGATTAAATTGCATTATTCTGCTAATTACTATCCACAAGGAAATGGCCTGGCTGAATCCTCTAACAAAAATTTGATTAGAATTTTAAAAAAGATTGTGGTAGAAAACTAGAGGAGTTGGCACTCAGCATTACCAAATGCCCTTTGGGCTAATAGAGTCACCCCCATGTCTGCAATTGGAGTGTCTCCTTATACCCTTTTCTATGGTAAAGAAGCCATCCTTCCTCCCAATATCATGCTACCATCTTCCATACTAGCTCAAGAGTCAAGGGGGTCGGATGACGAAGTTTTACAAATAAGAATATATAATCTCCTGAAAGCAGAGGAGGCTAGATCTAAAGCCAAAGAACGCTTTAAGTAACAACAAGAGTCAGTTAAGAGATGGTTCGAAAAGCATAAAGCTGGGACAAAAGACTTTGAAGTAGGAGACTTAGTGCTCAAATGGGACCACCCCCATGATGAAAAAGGAAAACATACCAAATTCCAGCAGTTGTGGGTAGGCCCTTTTCAGATTGCAGCCAATCTTGGTCCTTCTACTTACAAGTTGCAAGATCTACAGGGGTGGGAGGAGAACCTACCAGTAAATGGTTTGGTTCTCAAGCCTTATTTTTCTTGAGTTTGTTTGATTTCTTTTGTCTTGTATATAAATAATTCATTTGGCTGTCTTTTGAGTCATGTTTTTTTAGTATGTTTTGTTGATTTCAATAAAGGGAGGAAACCTGTAGTTGCATGAGGAACATACAAAATTTCTGGGTTTGACAAACGTTTTGGTATCGGACTATGTGTTGTTGTTTATATGAAAGAGCTTCTTCCAGTTTAGCAGTTTTCTCTAATAGCTCTGTGTGCATTGAAGTCCTGCTTAAACCCTGTGGAATAAACCAGATTCAAAGAGTCCGGAATACTATGTTGAGGCTCTATCCACGTCACACTTAAAATGTCTAGGGGATGACAGCAGAGGACCCATGGAAAGAAGTAAGGTGAAAATTATATTAAATATAAATGATCCAATGTCAAGAAATGAATGCCAAAAGGCAGATAAGAATCCAAGAACTCCTATGAAAAGCATCATACATCAAAGCAGATGCTGAATCATAAGTACTAAATTGCCAAAAGATCCTCTCCGTCCGTGAGCTTAAATTTGAAGTACACCACTCACACAAAAGGACACTATGGGATAGAGGATCCTAAAGTAAAATTCAGTAAGAAAGGCATGTAAGCAAACTCATATGAAAAGGGACAAAAGTCCAAAAGCACAAGAAAAAGTGTTAAAATGGCATGGGAATGAGGAACAAAGGAATATTTATGTTTACCATATGCTACAATCCTGTGGTGTCCAGATATATTAGCCACTTGAAGACAAAGGTAATAATGAAACTCATCCTCTAGCCTCAACATAGTTATCTGGACTTAACGATTCTAGTTTCCACTCTCCCTAATTGGACTGTCATCAATGATTAAGGGTACACACTTCTGTCATTTGAGAAATCCATATTGCTGGAAGAATTCAATATGAGGCTTGTGTTGTTAAACAGTCTGTCACTCAAAGGTTAATTGCCCAGAGATCTAGGTTCACCAGGTAATCGCCAATTGTTGCAGCTGCAACTGTTCTCCCCAAAGTTTTAAATTTTGGACCCCTCCTCATCATTTAGAATTGCGTTAGTTTCATTTAATCCATAAATGTTTGATCTCATTCTGACTTTGGTTGATTCTGAAGATGAATTTGTGACTTGTTTTTAGAGAATGCTTGTGTTAAGATTTTGTTATGGGTCACATGATTGAATTTGGATTACTAGTTTGAAACTTGTCAGATCAATTGCCCTTTGAACAAACCATTGTCTCTAAGGTGAAATAGTTTGACCTTTGCTGATTTTAAGTTTTCTTATGATCGGGTGCCATTTTTTATGTTAAATCGATGGCTGATAGCCTTGTCCCATCTGCTGTTGCGGCTCCCAATCCGATTAGCCATCCAAAGTAGGAATTGCCCCAGACTGCCGATGTGCGTTAAATTTTTCGTCACATGTCCAAAGCCTTCTCTCTTCTTTCGATGCGGCTGGGAAAGCCTTTTACCTTCCTATGTCTAAACCTGGCCAACTTCCGATTTAAAGTTTCCTGCCCGCGTAGCGTGTCTTCAGCCTCCCCTTCCGCCGTTGCGGCTCTCAAAGTCATTGAGCTTCCGAAAGGGAAATCCATTTGATTTCTGATTCAAGGTTTTCCCACCCGTCGTCGAGTACTTGTAGCCTTTCCTCTTCTGCCATTGCGGCTGGTCTAAGCCTTTGAATTTCGACGTCAGTATCCTTCCGAATTTCGCCATGGTGCAACGGGCCGTTTTCCTGTGGAGTAGTCACTCAATCGGTAGAATCTGATGCTGTGTTTTGAAACACCATTCCAATGAATGATGCTTGTCGATTGATTGCAGGCGGTTTTGAGGAGATCGATCAATCTACCGTGGTGCAGAGAAAGATGGACCGTTTTGGCAGGAGTATAATTGAAACCAGGGGAATCGCCAGGAGGGCTAGGGGAGTAAAAGATGAAATCTGGAGCTATAAATGCATGAACCCAAAAAACTGATCAGTTACCCAGTGGTTCGTGATTGCATACAGACAAGATAGAGGAATGTGAAACATTTGTGACAATGAAAGATCATGCATCTGGGGAAAATTGAAGCATTTTGGAATTGTAGTTAAATATTTGAAAGTAGGACTTATAAAGGACTTTTTCCCTCGAAAAAAATTTGTAAACCATTTTGGCTTGTAAGAGGAACTACTTCATTTTACAAATCAGAAACTGCAATTTTTGCCTGCTGGAGAAAGCGAAATGTGGAATGTATCAATGCGACTAAATGAATAAAGTTGAAGAGGAACTATTTCATTTTCAGCTGTGTTTCATTTACTGTGAGAGTATTTAACTTCCTAAACCTATGTTCTTGTTGAATGTTCTTTGGTATCTTTTGGGATGTTTTCCATTGTGAGTAATAAATGTTGTTCATAAAATAATCGACTATCTGGTTGTTTAAATATCTGTAATTGTTCATGTGTCTTGAAAGAAGTGTCAGCTAACTGTAACTCTTCATAATGCATGTACACAATGTATTACTCACTTACAAATGACAATCCTGCTCCCTAGGGATAGTTTAGGTAAGTAGTTTATTTTCTTGTTGTATGTGATTTAGATGCTGGTGAGTCTAAGATGAGAGGTAAGAACCTGTGCATCACATTGTGACTGCTCCTTGCATCTTATCACCCTGCATGGTTAATTAGGCACTTGCATATCATACATTAAGTCAAAAATACAAAAATTACACGGTGGACCAGGCCACAACCGGTAAAGCCTCTGTTTTTGTTACTTTGACCTACGGTAGCCGAACCGCAAACCAAATGGATTCCCTATGCCAAACAGTCAATGGGCTAGTTGGGAATATTGATTGGGGAGAATCCCTTACTGTTGTTGCTTGCGAATTTCAGGGCCTCAACACACCGTAGAGAACAAAGCTTTAATGAGGGGGATTGGGTATTTTTAAGACTACAACCATACAAACAGATGGATTTGAAGAACATCAAGAAGGATAATAAATTATCACCTAAATAATACGGTCCCTATCAGGTGTTACAAAATATTGGTAGTATGGACTACAAATTGGAACTACTTGCATCTTCACGAGTCCATCCAATTTTCCATGTTTCCTACTTAAAGAAGGTAATCGATGACAAGATACCAGTTCAAACGATATTACCAAAACTTGATGAGGAAGGAAAAATCATATTGGAGCTTGAAGAAATTATTGAAATAAGAACTAGACAACTTCGAAATCAATCAATTCCATGGTATCTCATTAAATTAAAGAACTTACCCGCAGAAGATTCAACATGGGAAGATGAGTCATTTATACAACAACATCCATAACTACTTCATCGTTGAGGACAATAATTTTTGAATGGGAGGGGCATGTTAAGCCCTTAATGATGGCACATTACCCCATATAGTGTGGCACATTACTCCCTATATTGTGGTGCATTACATATTATTTATGCCGGCTTGGGTCTGTTAGTGGGTCTATTAGTTTTTATTGTATAGCTTTGTCTCCTATATATAAGAAGGAGATTTTCTCATTTTAGTCATCAAGTATCTTATCTTGTCTTGTGTATGCAATACATTGTGTAAGGAGGTTCCTCCCATGAAGAGGATTGATATTTATCTCTGTTATTCATTGTTAATGTTATATTTTCATAAGATTATAAAAATATATCTTAATTGTATTTTTGAATAGGATCACTAAAAGTTAGAAAAAAAATAGAAAAATAGCACAACAATAACACGAGTATCTTATCTTGGGAAACCCAAATGGGAGAAAACCCAACAACCTTCATCTAGAGATGATAATTATGAGAACAATGTACAATGAATAAGAAAGAGAAAATATGGAAATGCTTTCCAAAGATAGAAACCCTGAAAATAATATTCTTCTGTAGTAAATGCAAACTTCTCTCTCTCCCAGAAAACTGTGAACTTTACTTGTGCTACTATTGTGTGAAATAATAAGGAGGGGTGACTCCTATTTATACATATTTACCACTAATATTTTAACTCGGGCCAACTTCTCTTGGGGAAGAAAAATAATTTATATTTTGTCTTTTCTTTTTCTTTCTTTTCTCCCCAAGGTATACATTGTTCTAGGATTTGTATGATTCATTACAATAAGTTCATCTCCTGTAGGAGGTACAATATGAGAACAATAAGAATAGCTTCTGAAGTTGCACAAAATACAACATCCCCTCTCAACAAGGAAGGTATTCTTCAATATTTATCAGCATCATGATCATCTAGATTTCATTTGTACATCTATACTGTCTCTATCATCTCTAAATGTACTGAAGGTTGTCTTTATGAATTTGTTCTATCCATATGTCTAAGAGAAAATATCTTGCTACCTATCTGTCTCTACTACCGATGGAATAATTTGATTCCTAGTTAGAGATCCTAGATGAGGAAGTGTGTACAACCATATACTACCTTTTCATCTCATCTTCCAATGGGGTAATCTCATACCTAGATGAGAACTTGAAAGAGTAAATGTGCACAACTATATACTACTTGTTTGTCTCATCTGCTGATGGGATACTCCCATGCCTGGCTGAGAACCTAAATGAGTAAATGTGCATGACCATCTACTACATGTTCATCTCATCTGTGGATGGGGTAATCCCATACCTGGATGAGAACTAAATGAGTAGAGGTACCTGTGTAATCACACAACCATATGCTACATGTTCAACTCATCTGTCGATGGGATTTCTCCCATACCTGGTTGATAACCTATACTAGCATAAGCACTAGTGCGAACCTGACCATATGCTACCTATTTGTCTTATATGCCAATGGGATTTCTCCCATACCTGGCTAAGAATGTAGACAAGAAGAGGTATCTAGGAAAAAGTATTGTAAATGTCTCTCAGTCATCTCTCCCTCTCAAGGAGGGATGTGTTCTCTTCTACTCCAAGTATTCCGCAAAAGCATTCAAACTTCACCTTGGGTTGACGCTTGGTGAGAACATCTTCAATATGGTCATCTATTGGAATATAGTGTAGCTCGACCATGTCTTTTTGCACCATATCACATATGAAGTCATACTGAGTCTCTGTGTGTTTTGACTTGTCATGAAATACATGATTTGCTGACATTTGCAAACAGTTCTAGTTATCATAGTAGATCACTGTTGCCTCTGGAATCTAGCCAAACAATCCTGCAAGAAGTTTAAGAAGCCAAACTACTTCCCGGGATGCTGAACTAGAAACCATATACTCATCCTCTATGATATTGAGAGCTACTGAGTTCTGCTTCCTATTCCACTAGGAAATTATTGCATAACCCAGACCAAAATAACATCTTGAAGTGCTCTTCCTATATGTAGTGCATCTGACCCAATTTGAGTATGTAAACCCTTGCAATTTCAAGTAACATTCTGAATCATATCATAGATCATATCCCACAATGCCATGTAAGTATATTAGCACATGTTTTGCGGTAGTCTAGTGAATCTGCCTCATTTCGCACATGAACTAGCTGAGGGAATTCACAACAAAACAAATATTTGGTCTAGTGTTTGTTAGATACATCAAGGACCCAATCAACTGTAATACATGGTGGGCTTGATCAAATTTGAATATGAAGCAGAATCTCTCATCTTCTTCAAATTTACATCCATCGGAGTAGCTATGGACTTGCAACCCAACATTTCGAGCCTTTTTCAGTATATCTATGGTGTATTTTTCTTGACCTAGGAAAATATCCTTCTACCTTTTCCATACTTCTAATCCCAAGAAGTAATGCATCAATCCAAGATCCTTCATTTCAAACTCATAGGAAAGTTTCTTCTTACACCACATGATAAGTTTCTCATTTCCAGTGAGAAACAAGTCATCAACATATAGTACCAAAATCAGTGGCTCATCATTCACAACCTTGTTGTAAAGGTTGGGGTCTACATCACTCTTGGTGAATCCCATACTCACTAGGAATCTATCTATTTGTCCATAGCAAGCACAAGGTGCTTGCTTGAGTCCATGCAAATCATTTTTCAACTTGCATACATGAGACTCATTTCCATGGACAACAAACCCTTATGGTTGTTCAATATATCTTATTCCTTAATAATACCATTGAGAAAGGTTTTCTTGATATCCATCTGATGCAACTTCCATCCCATAGCTGAAGCAATAGAAATGAATGATCTGATGGAAGTGTATCAACCCACAAGAGCAAATGTATCATCATAATTGACTCCCTCTTTCTGAGAGAACCCTATGGAAACAAATATGGCCTTGTATTTTTTAATGCTCCCATATGCTCCATGCAGAGCTTCATGCTCCTCTGCATTCTGCAAAATATGTAGTGCCCATCTCAGTCTTTTCTGGGTTACTGCATATCTTATGGGAGCATCATCTAGCTCAACTAGATCAATGGGACTGATCAGTTTATTCATTTCTTTAGACTCCCTCTTAATGTTTGAAGGGGATATGATCTCATCTCTTCATCATCATCAATCTCCATATCTGATCCTCTTCCTTTTCGGATAGCCATTACTTCTTCCAAGGATACATCCCGACTGACTTCAATTTTCCTCGATCATGGGAGGTATATTCTGTTAGCCTTTGAAGACTTGCAATATCCCACGAATGTTACCTTCTTTCCTGAAGGTTCTAACTTGGGCACATGAATGTAGACTGGCAAGTAATTATTCATCCTGGTGATGACCAGGTTCATCAAGGAAGTCATCATTCGTGGAAGTGATTCCCTCTGTCTCTAAGGACTCAATCGAGTAAATTTTATTGAAGCAGCAGATAGACTGCATTTATAGAAGCTTTACGCTTTTGATCATCGACTCTCTGCATGAGATCATTCTGGGTATGAGAGTAATAATACATGCTTCTAGATGATTTTTTCTTCCGTTCCATCCATATATCAATGGTACAATTTTTCCTTGTAGATCATGGAATTCCCTACCAGTCAAATCCCATCATATGGTTAGCAATATTTCATAATCAATGTTTTAACAAAATAATGTCAATGCTTCGACACAACACTTGTAAGGCCATTATCTAGATGCTTATGGTGTTCATTATAGAATACAATTAATATTGTGTACTGTTATAGTATGCTATAAAGGAGTCATCATCCTAGATGGGTTATGCAGGATGACAAGCTATTTAACTAACTAAATTTAGAAATGTAGATCTGTGTAAAACATATTAAAAAACAACCATATCTAATATACTAGAGCATGTAAAATCAAATACTTAACTTTTGTGTTTTTGTGGGTGTTCTCCCACTATTATATTCCACTGAACTTCACATGTTTTCTTGACGATCATCATAGTATGGATATTCATATCATTTCTTAGAAGAATAACTCTGAACGATCATCCTTCCTTTTCTCCTTGTGAGGAGGGTTTTATTCTACATCAACAATTAGAGCTTCAGGCTTCCTTTTGATTGAACTTCGGCAGCTATTGACATAATGACCGTATTTCTTGCACTTGTAGCACTGTATCTGAGATAAATCCTTCTTCTCTTGTTTCTTATGATCTAGGGGAGGACATTGTTATATTTTTATCATTTAAGCAATATGATCTTAGGATATTATCTGAGAGAATAACATGCACAACAATAAACACGAGAGACATAAAGAATTTTCTTCTGGGAAACCATAAAGGAGAAAAACCCGCAACTTCCTCAAAGATAGAATGAGCACCAATGGCAGCAGTAAAACCTGAAAACATAAAGATGATCTCCAATAGCTTGTTCTCTCTCTCTCACTTGAGAGATATTCTCCTCTCTCACTCATGCGCCCCACTGAGTGAGTGTGTGTGTATGATAAATATAGAGGCTCACTCTCTATTTATATTCTTTCGTTCACTTAATGTCCAGTCCAACATGTCGGCCTCACTTAACAATTACTTACGAGGGCTGACATCTCTAGGAGAGTCTAATAACCCTAGTGCCCCACAACTGTGGGGACTTTGCCCTCCGATAAACAAGGAGGGTTACCCTTGACTCAATTGTGGGGACTATTTCCTTGACTTACAATGGAGGGTTAACCTCAATGACTTTACATGACTTGTTTACATTATTGAATCTCTCAATCAGAACATTGGGGCATGGCATGACTCAATTAGATTACAGATACTCCCCATAATAAAAATCAAGGTACAATACATAAGATATACAAGTGAATACATTCCTAAGTTACAAATACATCAACACTCCCTCTTAACTAGGAAGGTATTCTCTCGACATAATTTATCAGCACAAGTCTTCTTCTCTGTATCATCTGGATCATCATCAAGTCATCTTCACCTTCTAGTCATCTTCATCATCTTGATCATCTTCATCAAGTCTGGATCATCACTGGACCATCATCAAAGTTGGATAATCATTGGATCATCACTGGACCATCATCAAAGCTAGATTATCATTGGATCATCGTTATCATCACTGCTTTTGCTATCTCAATAAAATGGTGCTATCTCTTTATTCTTCTCGTCACAGGAAGTTCTACAGAGCCAGCCCTTTTTTCATGCTAGTTGTAGGCCTAGCCTCCATGTAGGTATTCATCTTCTTCAGCACTTATATCTGACCCAGTTAGAAAGGCCCGCCCAACACTTATATCTGACCATGGGACGACCCGCCTTGCCCCCATGTTAGAATGACATGCCCAACACTCACATCTAACCATGAGAGGAACACATCCACCATCATGTCAGAAAGGTCCAGCCCTTACACCTGACCACGGGAGGGCCCAACCTGCCCCCATTTCAGAATGGCCCAGCCCTTACATCTGACCATGGGAGGGACCAACCTTTTTCCATGTCAAAATGGATTTTCCCTTACATTTGACGATGGGAGGGCCCAACCTTCCCCCATGTTAGAATGGTTCTGCCCTTACATCTGACCATGGGAGGGCCCAACCTGCCCCGATGTCAAGATGGCCCTGCCCTTACATCTAATCATGTGGGAGCCAATCCCACAGTCATATCAGAATGGCTCTCAACTCTAGGCTGAGTATTCCTATTAACTGACCAGGTGCCTCCATTCTCCCAATGAATGGCCTTCAACACTTATAGTTTATCATGGAAGGAACCAATCCTCTCACCATGTCAGAAGGGCTCACAGACTCATCACTTCCCCTTGGAATGAACCTCGATCTGGAGAACACCAAGAATCTCCCTGAAGTACTCAAACTTCACTCTAGCCATTTCTACCATAAAATCACATCAAGGCTGATTACATCCAAGGATAACTTGTGAGCTTTTCCAGGACCAATTACATTTGAGGATAACCTACATGACCGATTACATCTGAGCAACCTATGATCTTCACTAGGATTTATGCTCAGGAAACCTGTCTCACCAACAATGCTAGAACTCCCTCTTTCGAGAGATCTCAATCTAGATCACATACTAGAGCTTCATTGCTCCTCTCTGCATCATACAAAAATGCATATTATATCAATCAAATCAAATAGTAGTTTTCAAAAGAAAAATACTACCTCCCAAATAGCAAGTGGCAACATCTTTTGCCTCAACTGTACTTAGCACCATACAGGACTCCATCCTGCCAAACCAAGAGATAACACTTGATCTCATACTAAAGCAGCATCCTGAAGTGCTCTTCTTATCAATGGAACTATTTGCACAATACGAATCCACTTAACCCTCCAAGCTAATGTTCTAAGTCACCTCATACTTGATCCAATACTCAACTGTACCATTTAGGTACCTGACTGCATGCTTTGCAACCATCAGGTGAACATGTCTCAATGTGTTTATAGCAAAGCAAATATCTGGTCTCATATTCATCAGGTACATGAAGGAAAAAATCATCTGACGATACATCATGGAATCAACTGAATCTGATGAAGCATCACTCAATAGCTTCAGGTTCGATGCCATAGGTGTGGTCATGGCCTTGTGGTCCATCATCCCTTGTCCCAGGGAGATTCCATCCACTTTCTACCACACCTCCATGTCTAGAAAGTAGTGAATCATATCCAAGTCCTTCATCTCAAACTTGATAGAAAATCTCCTTCTTGCAACTTTAATGAGTTCCTCTTTTCTGTCAGGAACAAGTCATCAACATATAATAGGAGCATCATTGGTATTTCCACCTTCAACCTTGAAGCAAATGTTGGAATTCTCTTTACTCAGTAAATCCTAGATTCATCGATAATCTATCCATCCTAACGTACCATGTTTAACCTGAGGATCTTCTACAGTCACTCCCTCTGAAGCGAAGCATCATTCTCCCTCTGTCTTTCTTACTCTATGCACTAAAACATTCTATACTAGAGTGACAAGTAACTTCGTCTGCTACTAATATTCTATGTATCCATCTAGGGTCATTGGATACCAAGATCCTCTATCTTGAACCTTTTCAAAAGTTCTTCTCGAACCCATCTGTGAGCTTGTCATCTTCTATATGCTTTCATCTTCAACCTCGTACCAAAGGTTAATATCTTCATCAAGCTCCTCATGTATTTGTTATCCCATGAGTGTCTTCTGAGCTCATACAAGGTCTTCTTTAATTTGCACACATGAGTCTTCTAGTCATGTGCCTTAACTTCTGGTGGTTACAAATGTCTCTTTGTAGTCTATTCCTTCTTTCCGTGAGAAGCCTCATGCTACGAGTCCTGCCTTGCATCCCACGATGTTTTCATCTACTGCATGCTAGATCTTGTAGATCCACATGGAAGATACTACAGACTTCTGTTCAGGTCTCGATGCTGCATCCTAGACAATGATTCTTCTTAAACTAGTACACTCATTTCCCTTTCTTCTTAGCTACTTCTTGGAAGGTTCTTCATCAATGATCTCACTCAACAATGTCACATAACTAAACTGTGTTTGAGATTTCTTCTTTGAGAGTATCATCATATTATTCTTCATCTTGGATTCTTTCTTGAACTATTGTCACTTGTTCTTCGGAACAAATCTCATCCTTCTTTTCTTATAGGTGATTGTACGTGATCTTTCCTACAAGCAAAATGCATTAGTTGTACGGTTAGAAACATTTCATAAGGCATATTCATAATGAAAATTTCTTATGCATAAATATATGATCATGCAACTATTTTAGCCAATACAACATTTATCCATATCTCATGGAAACTTTTCTAGATGCCTTCGATCTCTACTAGGACAGCATTGAGATTATGCACTAATCCTATAAGTCAGCAAAGAGGTTTCATTCTAGATAAGTAGCAGTGGAGAGTTGTATAGAACCATGAGCTACTTACCCATCACATGCGTATTAGTAGTATACTGTCATTCTATCATGCATAATACATTAACTAAATATAAAAAAATGCATAACAAAACAATATCATGAAATGACAATTGAATACTTTTTTTTTTTTTTGTGGGTAGACTCCTTGAGCCTTCCGCTTCATCATCTTCTTCATTCATGACATCATCATTTCTTATTCAAATGCTCAATATGGATCAGAGGTTCTTCAAGAATTGAGTCCTTCATATTCCTCATCACTTGAGGGATTTTCTTTGAATCGTGAGAGCTTCATATTCAGTTGCTCCCCTTTCCTCTTCTCTTATTATGAGTTGAGCTTCTTCTTTTGTATGCTATTTCCAGATTCTGTTGAAAGTAACCACTTCCTTCTGGAACACATTCCTTGAATGAATGAATCCCATGATCCTGGGGGGCCATTCAAGGTGGTTATCACCACTTTTTCATTCTCCACTTCTCCTTCTATTGCTTCAGGTTGTTCTTTGATCTGAGAGACCCTTGTAAAGTATGACTGTATGGTCTCAGCATTCTGGATCTTCACATTCTTCAACTGGTTCCTAGAAGTCATCTTCTGATTTATGTTCTTCCCTTTAAATAGCTTGGTCGAGGAATCAAATATCTCTTTAGGTGTATTTAGGGAAGACACTTGTCATATAAGGTGATCTGTGATTGAATCAACAATGATCTTCTTGGCCTTGACCAAGTTCTTCTTTTGTACGGCTTTTAGCCTCATCTCCCTCTGGAACTAGAACCTCTCTACTGTAGGTGTCCAATTCATTTTCTTCAGAGAGATCATATACTTCCATGCTTGGAAGTTGTAAAATTCACCAATCTTATCATCAACCTGATGTGAAAGATCACTTTGAAATAAGAACTTTAGATGTAAATAGAAAAATATTAGATCTTACCGATTTGAGGTGTCCATCCTGGTTCCGGAGCTGGCTGATCTAGGGTTTGTTAGAGAAACCCTAATTTTCAAAACTTGGAATATTTCATATCTGATTGTATAGAAATATATACCTCTTCAAGGAGAGTGGTCCAATGTACTCATTTTTTGAAAACAGTGGAGGTAAGCTCCTGGAACAGGAAGCCCTAGTTTACCAATTTCTTATGCAGAAATGCCTGATACAATTTCTGTGGTATCTCTGAAAGTAATACTTCTATGTGTTTGCAAATTTGTACTAAGGTATCCTTATCTGTCCCTATTCCAACACCATAGGTTTCATTAGAATTGGTTTAACCAATTGGGACTTATGATCGTTTCCCCAAGGTGACCGGTTTTAGGACTGTTCAGCATAGCAAAATTGTACGGACTGCCACGTGTCACTGTTTCATCTTTGGGGTCTAAAAAATCTAGCACAGAAATTTAATTCCGTGCCCTTTATGGAAAATATTGATAAATTTCATTTGGACCTTCGTAGCCCAAGATATAGCAATTCTCCCTAGGTGTCCTCTTTAGGTATGAATCCTAACTTGGAGGAATCATATCTCCTAGAATATAGAGAATCAGAGGCTAAAACTTGGACACAGTGTACATCAAAAAAAAAATTTCGATGTGTGAAAGTTTCAGGCCTTGAGACTTGTGCAATCCTGAAATATAGTGAATTTACCAAAACATATCAGTTTCAGTATTTTAGGGCTTTTCAGGCCCGGGGTCAAACTAGGGTTTGACTTTCTCGGAGTTTCACCCAACCAAAAATATCGACCCAGGTCTCTAAACTTTGATTTTTATGAGGAAAGAAATCCTATGCTGGGCTCACTCAAAAATTCCTCTTCTATAAAAATCCATGATTTCCCGCACCAAAAACTAAAAAATGCTCAGAATCAAATTCTGTTTCAACAGAAAGATGCACCCTTCAATGGAGAGTTAGCCTAGCCTTCTTTTGCTGATAGATTGTGGACAGAGACATAAAAAGTAAGAATCCCTAGCTTATGTAGCTACACAATGTCTTCTTCTTAGGTTAGCTCTGATACGATGTTATATTTTTATCATGATATTAGGATCTTATCTCAAAGAATAACATGCACAACAATAAACACAAGAGACAAGAGACACAAAGAATTTTCCTCGGGGAAACCATAAAGGAGAAAACCCCACAACTTCCTCAGAGATAAAATGAGCACCAATGGCAGCAGTAAAACCTGAAAACATAAAGATGATCTCCAACAGCTTATTCTCTCTCTCTCACTTGAGAGAGCTTATCCTCTCTCACTCATGCACCCCACTGAGTGAGTGTGTGTGTATGATAAATAGAGAGGCTCACTCTCTATTTATATTATTTCATTCACTTAATGTCTACTCCAACATGTCAGCCTCACTTAACAATTACTTACTGGGTCCGACATCTCTAGGAGATTCTAATAACCCTGGTGCCCCACAATTATGGGGACTTTTCCCTCCGATCAACAAGGAGGTTTAACCTTGAATCAATTGTGGGGACTATTTCCCTGAGTTACAATGGAGGGTTAACCTCAATGACTTTGCATGACTTGTTTGCATTATTGAATCTCGTGATCGGAACATTGCACGAACATCGGGGCATGACATGACTCAATTTGTTGGTAATAAATCTCGATTGATACTATTCCATTGACATATCAAACATTTATACATTTCATAAGGCGGTTGAGTACCAGCTTTTTTGCCTTCCTATGCAACTATTCGTATTCCTACAATTTATTTATTTACAATATATAATCCCCGGCGGATTATATTCTAACAATCCCCCTCTTAATCCAAAGGGGTGTTCGTAAGTCCGAGCATGTTTCTGAATCTTTCAAACTTTTCTCGTCCAAGCGCTTTGGTGAAGATGTCTGCAACTTGATCATTTGTGGAACAATGTCGAAGATGGACTGTCTTGGCCTCTACATGATGTCGAATCAAATGATACTTTGTGTTGATGTGTTTGGTTCGATCATGGAATCTAGGATTCTTAGCCAGCTTGATTGTAGAAGTATTGTCGACCACAAATGGAGTGGAGTTCTCTTGTTTTTCTTGCAAATCTTCAATTATCTTCCTGATCCATACTATTTCTTTCGTTGCTTCAGCTGCAGCCACATATTCTGCTTCTGTTGTTGAATCTGTCGGAACTGATTGTTTGCGTGATCTCCATTAGACAGCTGCTGATCCAAGACTCATAGTGTATCCATAAGTTGATAATCCTATCTCCTTATCGCCATCAAAATATCAGTTTGAGTACCCAATAAGTTTGAAGTCATCCACTTTAGAGTACTTGAGTCCAACGTCTTGAGTCCCCTTCAAGTATCTTAGAACTATTTTTCCAGCT
>LPNX010242669.1:75338-191402 GCA_001517045.1 Pseudotsuga menziesii | reverse complement strand
ACAATGTGCAACAATACAAGAATCAGAAGATTTACTAGCATTTTGGTCATCTTTCTTCTGGTTGTGCTTGTCTTTGATGGAGTCCCATGAAGCCCAACATTGATCCGATGTGTGCCCAGTCTTTCCACAATGCTTGCACTGCAAATCTGATCTTTTGCCCCCTCTGCCTCGGAATTTTCTTCTTCCTCTTCCTCTCTTGCTGCAATCTCCCTTAGAAGGGTCTTTGGATTGGTCTTTGCCGGAAAGGGCAGCACCAATATTAGATGCCAAAGAGTGCATCTTTACAACTGTTAGTGTAATTTACAATAATGAACTTGATATGACAAAGAGAAATAGAAGAAAAAAAAAAACCTTCCAGGTCTACAGTCTCTGCCAAGGTGAATACAATGCAAGCTTCAGGTGAGCATACACAAGCTTATTCAATGTACAAAATATATCAGTCACTATGCAATATATCAGTCTAAGTATCACAATGCAATATATCAGTCTCAGTATCAGAATTTACACAGACTCTCTTGATTTCGTAGGCAGCACCATAGGTTCAGCAACATTTCAGGAAGTAGACATCAGCATGTATACACCAGAAATCATAGAAAAGTTTCCAGACTCCAAGAAATATATATACTCAATGCATATATACCATTCAGCATCAGTCAACATATATATATTCTTCAATATATCAGTCAGTCTGCATGATATATATCAGTCACATCATACATTATTCTTCAACATAAAGCACCATACAAGAGTTTTTATACCACTCAGCATGTTCATTCTCCTTTATTTTCAGGTGACTGATAGGTATAACACACAATTGAGGCAGTCTCCACACTATTAACGCAGTGTTCAGCAAGGCTTCATGCTGGTCTTCACTCAGGAGATGGTCTCATATACAACGCAGTCATCAACCAGTATCAACGCATAGTTCATCCTTACCTGAATTGATTTGGATATCTTGCCTTCTAGATCATTTTCAATTATTCAACGAGTAGTTCCCATCTTCTTCAATTCTCCAGGCGTTTGTCCTTCAATTCATCTTTCTTTCTCTGGCATAAGAATCCTGATCGCGTCTTCCAGAATGAAAGGACTTTTGCTGCAAGAGGAACCAACAATGTAACTAAGATTGCTCATTTATCAGACATTAAAGCTTTAAGATCACGGCAAGGAAGATCTAGTAGAGCTTTTCTTGAGAAATATGCAGCTGGTCTCTGAAGTCTAATGGACCGCTTGCAGGCAGGTAACAATGTTGTGCTAGAATGAGATCTTCGATCTTCAAACAATCTTCACAGTCACAGAGCTCCAATGCAGCACGCGGCAGTCTAGGGTAGATTTAGGGTTTTATTCCAACCATCAATGGCATTATCTCCATGTGATATATCAGTCTCCAATGCATTTACTCCAAGGCAGGCAGGCAGCTAGCTAGCTCAAAGTGCAGGAAGCTAGCTCAAAACGCATTATATCTCAACGCACTATATATCTCCAATACACAAAATTAGGGTAAATTTAGGGTTTTTGTGTTCTTATCAACTACAAAGCCATTGCAACAGAAACAATAGTCCTTTATGAAATCGCGTCTCATACAAACTCCTAGCTCACCTCTCATATAATATACAAACTCATAGTATACAGCTCGTAGCATATACAAACATGCAGCATACAAACGCGCAGCATATATAAATACAAAGTCGCAGCACAAGATTACAATTTAGACTGATATATTATATATATTAGGTGACTGCAGAATATTGAGACTGATATATCAGTCTTCAATACAATATCCGTCTTCAACCTCCAACGAAGGCAGTCTGGCAGTCTCTTCATGGAAGAGAAACATTCGAAATCTCATCTCTCTGGCAATGTGGAAGGACGCTACAAGAGGGCGCAGTCTTCACAAGTCTAGGCACACTATATTGAAAATGGGATGTTGAAACACAAAAAAAATTAGGGTTACACTTCCATAGTCTTCAACGCAGCAGTAGTCTCATGAGAATGAGAATAACGCATACAATGAATGCACTGGCAGGAGGGAAGTGTAGAGGGCAGAATGGTGATGGGTAGGCAACCTAAAAGAGCAGACTGGTAGGCATAATTCCAGGGCTGAAATGCAGCAGGCAGGAGTTACGGCAGGCATGCAGCCAAGCTCTGATACCACTTGTTGGTAATAACTCCCGATTGATACTATTCCATTGACATATGAAATATTTATAAATTTCATAAGGCAGTTGAGTACCAGCCTTTTCGCCTTCATATGCAACTATTCGTATTCCTACAATTTATTTATTTACAATATATAATCCCCGGTGGATTATATTCTAACACAATTGCATTATAGATACTTCCCAGAATACACATCAGGGTACAATACATAAGATATACAAGTGAATACATTCCGAAGTTACAAATACATTAATAGACGTAATCTCTTATCTTGGTGCTTGTGATTGAATGACTTCCTTCCCCTTCTCATTCCTTTCTTGGCATTGGATATGAATGCTTGATTCTCTTCAGGTTGAGTGCCATGCTCTGATTATTGTTTCTTCCTGAGCGCATTCTTCCCATAGTTTATCGAATTTGGGAAACTTGGTCCGACCACTTATAGTTTGAATGAAAGACTCCCAATATGGTGGGAGACCATTTAGGGTGCTCATAACAAGATCCTTTTCTTCGAGAGTGTCTCCACTAGACTTTAGCTTGTCCCAGAGTTCGGTGATCCTCATGAAATATGAGGCGATATTCTCGGACTTCGTCATCTTCATATTTGATACTATATTCCTCAATGTGAGAGTCACATTGACATTACTGTGTTCAAATAGATTCTTTAAGGTTTTGAACATCTTCCTCATTCTTTTCTTTTCTGAGATCTGAGGAACCAAGTGGTCTCTAACTGAGTCAAACAAAATCCTTCTTGCTTTGGCATCATTCTTCCTCTAGTGAGGTTTGTAGCAAGGATTTCTCCCTTACTACAAGGAAGGAATGGCTACCTTCCATCTATAGGATGGAAGGATAGGGTTCCTGATGGTAATGCAAGAAAAAAAAACGGAATTGAAAGAAAGCAAAGGGAACAAAAAGGAAAGATATGTAAACCCTGCACATAAGGTTAGACTCCAAAACCTTGCATACACTTGTTAGAACATGAAATAAAACCTGTAAGCAAATTGAGTTAGACAAAAACTAAAATAAAAATGACATTAAACAAAATATTATACCTCTTGGTGGAAATGGGCCACCATGCCCTATCTTGGAGAAGCACCTCTCTCTTTGAAATGGGGGAGCTATGGCTCAAAGGGAAAATGGATGAGAGGGAGTGTGGGTGGCTTGAGAGGAAAATGGTATCAAGGCATGCACTCAAGTAGCATAACAGTATGTAAGGGAGGAATTTTTTGAGAGTGACCCCCACCCCTCTATTTATAGCTTTTTTAGGGTTCTAAGCCTCTGGTCAGGGCTTTAGCCCCTTTTTTTGAGCTTTTAGCCCCTTTCGCTCAATCTTTATCTCCTTTTAGGGTTTTAGGCTCCTTTGAGGGGTTTTAGTCCCTTTTTGGAGGCTTTAGCCCATGTGAGAGATATTTAGGCTTGTTTTTAGGGGTTTTTAAGCCCTTTTTCATGTTTTTAAGCCTTCTTGAGGGTGTGGGGGTCAAATGGGGTCAAATGAGGGTCGTGTATGGGTTTCCTTGGGTGGTGTAGGACATGTAGAGTTGAGTGAGGGATTTTTTGGGTTACCAAATTTCCCCCTGATGTGTGAGGGCAGGAGCTCATTGTATGGCCGACAGACATCATAGGATTTTCTGCGGAGAGGTGGTGCTTCCTGGGCTGGGACATGGTGGGTTTTGGTTTTTGTATTAATATGGTTCCCATCAATGGGTGAGATAAAAATAATGTGTGACATGTATATGGATGAAGTGGGAATCCCCATGCTCGCGACAATGTCAAAAGAATAATGTGATCTATGCTCTATAATACAAGTGTCAATCATATACAACTGATGATACATAGTGGTTGTCTCATTGAGAGGATGAATACAATACTGATACGAAGAATTGCTACATAGGACCCATGGAATTCTCATGGAATGCTATATCTTCATGATTGATAGCCTGTTGGATCTAGATTGGTACCTAGCTGTATTGACTCACTGATGGAGAGTCAAAGTCTCTGTGGTACAAGTATGCTGTATCAATCATAAATCTATATGGAGGCACTGTCGAGGCTTCTGAGAACTGTCTCCAACGAAACACAGAAATCACAAGGGACATAAACATTTTAGGTCCCTAAAATAGACTCCTCAATGTGCTAGAGTCAAGTGACATCCGGGGTCTTCGACCAAATACTGCACGGACTAATACCCTGTACGAATCTCAATGGTGGGATGATGTAGTTGGATTCGAGCATGTGAGAAACAACCATCCCGAGAGGCAATAAGGACTCTTCTCAAGTGGTCCAAGGAACTAATCAATGAGGTTAATGAAATTGAGATACAAGGACCTCTGGGTCTATCCTCTGGAATATGTGTGTTGTCATCGACAAAGGGAGACCTGCCCCTAGTTAAGGAAATGGTGTTTCCTTAACCAAAAGCGTGAGGGAGATAACCAAAAGATGTGAGACAATATGAGGATTGACCCACTGAATGAGAGGGCGAAGGGAAAGAGTTGAACAGGGGCAGAGGGAGTGTAGTAGACTTAAACTTCCTTTGTTCAGAGTATGATGACAGGGCAGACCAGGAAGCAAATGAAACTGACTCATGGGAATGGGATCATAGCTCTAATACCAGGAATGTCACTACAAATGGGAAATAATTGGGGGAGGTAGACACTTATGATATTGATGGGATCCAAGGAAGATACACTGTAGAGTACTCTAAACAAAGGAGACCCAAAGTGGGAATGCTACGAAACTTTTTTCTATGGGGTGGTGTCTAGAGACACCATTGTGGTACAATCTCATGGATTTTTGGCGAGCCCGAGAAAGTAAATGCTTGATGGTACTTTCAATTTTAGAGAGTCTGAAAGCATGAAGAAGACTCCAGTGGGGGCTCTTTTTGTTGGTAGTCTTATGTGCCCGAAAAAGGATAAAAGTATACACAGAAGAGCTTGCCCATCCTTTTAGGGGATGGGAGACTTCTTTACCATTGATAGTCCAGTCAGTCCATAAAAGGTTAAACCGATACTGACTGGATGATCATTCAGATACTTTTACTTGCATGAATGAAACCAAGTTTTCTCGGTAAAATTTTCTTGCTGAGAAGGATCGAAAAGAGCTTAACAACAACCCGTGGTGATATTTTTTGTAAAGTTCGGCCCCTCTTCCCGAGAAAGAAAAAAAGTATGCAAAGGAGAACGATCTTGGCTTAAATGTGGTGGTCCTTTTGATTTGATGGTCTACATAATCCACAAAAGGAGATAAATGAGATGATGTAGACTCCCTTTCCTATACTTTAACGAGAGCGAAAGGAAGTATCTGTGCTTGACAATCTTTTCATTCTTTTAGGAGTCTGAAAAGAGCTTAAAAGAAACTCTAGTATGGTCAACCGATTGTGGTGGCACAAGCGGTGCCCCATGTCGGGATGGTGGACAGTGGTCCAAAGGTCATCTGTGAAGTATGGATGGAGTAGGTGGCTCTTAGACATACCAATACATGTGTAGGATAGATCATGCCAGAGGCATGCGAGTCAGTGCGGCAGAGGCATGCAAACCTAGGTGGCTCTCGGACAGAGGTCAAGAGAGTCATGTGTGAATTGTGGTGGATGGACTTGACTACATGCGATGTGAGTGCAAGTCTAGAGGTAGTTGTATTCAAAATGCATGCAAAGGAAATGATCCGTCTTCCGAAAGGTGGTCTGGATATCAGCATAAGGTGTGGTGGACGGAGTAGACAACTATCTGTTAAAATAAAAATGATGTTCCTTACAGGAAGTGGCCTGAGAACCTGCATGAGTAGAGGTACACAAGTGTGATGCAAGTACAGGTCCATAGACACTTGCATCCCCATGATGTGGCTCATAAATCAAGGTAACTTCTGGGAAGTGGTCCTGAAGTTTGTTTGTTTAAATTTGTTTGTTTGTTATCATAAGGAGATGGAAATTTGAGCCCAGAGGTGTGAGAGGTGCCTCCAACCAGTTCTAGGTGACTTTGGATTAGTAGCTAATGGTGCTACCCCTGAATTGTGGTAAAAACATTGAAAAACAAGAAAAGAAAATGAAGCGACTCATTGGTGATGTTAAGCGTAAAATATCTTGAGGTAGAGACTGTTGCGGGGATTCTCCAAGAGTTGTCCGTCAAAGTCAATAAGGGTGTATGCCCCTTTTCTAAGGCAACAGTGGATGACAAATGGGCCATACCACATTAAATTGAACTTTCCTTTTCCCAACTTGTCGTTGGGTTGGGCATAAACTAGAACCATATTGCCTTCGTTGAAGGTGCGAGGGTGGACATGGGAGTCATAGTGGGCCTTTGACCATCTTTTTGCTGCTTCGATAGCTTGGAGGGAAGCTCGACGGTATTCTTTCTGGATCTGGATTTGGTTATATATGGAAAATTCATCCATGAAGGAAAAGAACTCATGTTTGGCACATGCATCGATAATCTGATCGATGAAGGGTGTCGAGAAGTTATCTTTGGGACATGCCCCATTTATGTCATAGAATTCTGTGCAAGCGTAGATGGTACCTTGTTTTTTATTCATAGGAATAGGATTAGAAACCTAAGTGGTGTACACAATGGGGTAAATGAAGCCGACTGTGCACAGCTTCTCTATTTCAGCTTTGACCACGTCCACTTTGGAAGGATGGATGGGCCTTTGCTTTTGGTGTACGGGGGCCACATCAGGCCATGTGTTGATGTGGTGTTCCACGATGGATGGATCCAACCTAGGAATTTTAGTGTAAGACCAGGAAAATATGTTGCTGAATTCTCGAAAGAGAGCTTTGTAGGCAGCGACTTCTTCTAGGGAGCAGGATGCCCCCAGCATAATTTCTTCAACAACCTCAGGATTGGTTGAGATGTTGATTTTGATGGTTGGAAAGATGTTGGCCATGTTCCCTTCTTTGAAGGCGTCTGGTGCTAGAATGGGGTTTTTGAACCAGTCAACTTTCCCATGAATGAAATCTTTGGTTTCCATAGAAAACTGGTCTGACTGCGACATAAGTTCTTTAGGGAGGAAGAACGAGCGATGGTGCATGTCATCCCATGGGTATTTGGGGGCGGTTAAGGCTTCAAGTATCTCCTCATCATTGCGGAAGTAACAAAGAGATAGGTCTGATGGACCGTCATTGGTGGTGGAGACAATAGGGTCAATAGAACTGGACATCATGTAAATGGACATGGTGTCCGAAGAAGGAGGTGGGGGGTGAACTTCTTCGATTAGGGTGATCTTAGATTCAAGGGAATGTTGACGAAGGTTGGCTAAAGCCATTTGAAACTTGGGAAATTCTTGGCAGTGGTGAGAATAGTGTCCATACAATCCACAAAGGGCACAAGCATGGTTTGTTCTCAAAAACTTGTTTCTCACTATTGGCATGCTTTGAAGTTCAACCACGAGGAGGTTTTTGGTTGGATCCATGGCATCCAAATGCGCACCGATCATAGGAATCTCAGGGTAGTTCTAAGTTGGATGGCCCTATTCTTCATAGATGATGCAAGGCAAGATTTGTTGAGGTTCTGTGGTAGATTTCACAATCTTTCCCCTGGCCCTTTTTGGGTGAGGTGGTGCTAGTGCAGGTGTGGTGGTTGGTTTTTGTGGGTGGGTGGAGGATGAGATTCGACCACAATGGGTTTCACGGGGGTTAAGACCACCTGGGGCATTGGTGGTTGAGCTGGTGGATCAAGATACAACATGGGAATTCCCAATGTAAATTTGGGTAGGTTTAAGGTGGCCATTACTGGCTTGCTCATGACACCAGGTGGAGGAAAGAGGGAGGGAATTGTATGGACTGGAGAGGAGCACAGATAACTCCCTAATGGTTGTATGTGGGGATGAGGTTTTGGTTGGGGCTATGCATAATGCTGTGGCTCTAGATGATGTTGTGGCTGCTGTTGATGTTGTAGCTGCGGACGATGTTGTGGTTGTGGTTGGGACTTCGGTTGCGGTTGTTGTTTGGGTGCAGCGGTGCTGGATGAGAGCATGCATAAGTCCACAGTCTTGTTTGGTGTCAATGGTGATGACACTAAGGGGAAAGAATCTGTCATAGTGGTATCGACAAACAACCCAGGGCCCACATTCAACAATGGTGTCATCCCTTATATGTTTTCAACCATGGTGTTGACCACAGGAATAACATAGGCGCATGTGTTCACCCCTTGCAGATCAATGGTGTTGATTGTAGGGATAACATTGGAAGGTTTTGTTAGCCCTTGCGGATCATGATAAGTCAGTTGGTCAACCATCATGATTTTCCCTTCGTGGGGGAACATCATGAGATGAAAGACAGTTGATGCTACTGCTCTCATGGCATACATATAACTTCTTCCGAGGAGAAGTTTATAGTCCAATTGAGTGTTGACAACCTCTATGTCAATCATAACTATATTCCCGGCTAATGTGATGGGGACATGGGGGAGGATTCCTTGGGATTTAGTGGGATGGCCATCATAAACCTGCAGAGTTGTAAAGGATGGTTGCATAATGCATGTGGATTCCCCCTCGTCCACTATGCATCAGTGCATGACCAAATTTCAGATAGACACCGGGATTTGAAAGGCAATGGTTGATGGCATTCATAGTTCTCCATTCTCTGTGTCAAATGTGATCAACTTGGAGTCAGAGGGGTCTACGGCCCCAAGGGCAGATAGTAAGGCTTTTCACTGTGTTGGGAAATTTTTGAGTACTTCAAGAGCGGAGATGGTAGTAGGTGTTTGAGACAAATCATCCATGATGCTGTAGCTGACAGCAGCTCTGGCCGTGGAATTGTTGGAAACACAACATATCAGGGGGGCAGGAAAGGGGGTAACTGAAGAGGTGCATTGATTGTTCTAGATGTAGATGCCACTGATGTCTCAGCGGTTTTGGTGTTGGTTCCATACCGATTTCGTCTGGTTTGTAGATTGACCTCTTTAGTTGTCATATCTAGGAGGTGGTGGATAGCTATTTCTACTGTGGGCGGTGTCCCCAGAGCATTGGGATTGGGTTGGGGAAGGGGTGCGGTTGCCACCAATCCTTGGACTAGTAATGGGTTTTAGAGCACCATAGGAGGAGGTCCTTTTGGTGTCGATTTGGGTTGGGCTTGGTCCATTGTATTGGTGGCATGTTGAACCTTGTTTCTAATGGCTTGTTTAGCATGACCCATGAAGGGACACTTTAATGTATAATTCCCATAGACCTCACATAATTTGCACGGTTGGTTTGTCCACAACGGAGCATTGTGTCTCGGTGCATTTGGTTGTTGAGGATTTTGGGCTGGCCAGTTCACCGCGGCATTGTTGGGAGGATTTGGTTGTTAACCACCTCCCTGTGGTTTATTGTTGCCTTGGTTTTGGGGTCGGTTGTTCCTGGCTTTCCCTTGTTGGTAATTTGGTTGGTCGCAACGGTTTTGTTGTGCAAACGCTTGTCCCAATGGAGTAGGTGGAGCAAGGGTTGGGGCTTGAACATCTTGCACTGGTGGTGCATAGTAGACTTGGGTAGGTGCTGGTGCCACAAATGTGGGCATTTGTCCCATGTATTTTTGGGTCGGCCAAGCTAATGCCTCAGTCTGCTGCGGTGGCGCAGGTTGTGCATAAGAAGTTGTGGCTCTGGACTGGGACATCATTCTTGCATAGTTCATAGTTTGGTTTTGGTAAGCAACACTAAGGGTTTTTCTTGGTTGTGGCAGTATTTCAAGTGGTGTCGAACGATGCTGTGGTTGGTGAGAGATAGAACCTATGATGCAATCTGCAGCATGGGATGCCCCCGGTGCATCCTGGTAGGAGGTTCCTGCACTGGGAGCATCTGGAATAACAGTGTAAAGGTATCCAGACTGTGCATAGATTAGATCAAACTGCTGGGATTTCAAGATGGCCTCCTCTTCGGATTAGGGACGCTTGGATGCGATGTCCTTTGCTATAGGCGGGAGCAAGGTTTTAAGGAACCAATCCAGGAAGATTTTTTCATCAAGTTGGATCTTACACAAACTATAGCGTCACCACCACTCATGGATGTGGTAGGTTATGTGGGTCGTAGTATTCTGGTGGCAAGAGAACAATATCTCCACCCCTTCATCATATTTGATGGGGATTTGGAAATATTGTAGGAACATGAAAGCTAGGGAGTTGAAATCCGGGTACTTGGCTTGTGGTAGCTAAATGTACCACTTGGCTACAGCAACTATGAGGGTGCATTGGAATAATATTAGCCTGATCGAATCATCTATGATGTTGTTTGATGAGCACCATAGATGAAATGTCATGATGTGGTTTTGGGGGCACTCCCTAGCCTTCCCTTCAAACTTGGGAATGTCTGAGGGAAGTTTGGTTGACATGGGAGGCCAAAAAGTTTGATGGTGGATAGGGTCATTTGTTAACCAAGCCAAATTAGGCAAGTTGAGTTGTGCCATGAAAGGAAGGTTTGACCCTAGGTTGATGTGATATGGGGCAGCCATGGTGGTGGGATTTTCAGGTGCATAATGCACCTACATAGCTGGGGGTACTTCTGGCACCATTGTGGATGGTCCAATCCCCCCAAATGTGGTGGGAGGGATAGTGTGGGTGGAAGGGCCACTGCCCCCATGTGTGGTTGGAGGGACAATGTGGGTGGAAGGGCCACTACCCCCATGAAAAATAGGAGGGGCAGTGTAGGTGTAAGGGCCACTGCCCCCATGTGTTGCAGGTGGGACAGCTTGACTGGTCAATATGGGTGGTGGCAATTGACTTATGATGGTTTGCATAACCATGTTGGGGCCACCTGTAGGGTTTTTGGTGATATTTTATAGTGTGGACATGGGTCCACTAGCAATTTCTATGCCGGAAAATGGATCCAGGTTTGCACCAGCCATGGGGCTTGATGGTGTAGTGTGCAGATCTGGTTCAGAATGATATGGGTTGGAATTAGAATCAAAGGCTATGTGGCCTTCTTATGGTATGGAAGGTCATCGAGAATGGTATCAATGATGTTGGTTTAATGACCCAAACTATGGTGGTTCGCCTCTTAGGCATGAGGAAGAGCGTGAGGGATCAATCGTGTCAAATTTGTATGTCAAAATGGTGGTAATGATTTTTGGACCCTGGTTTCAATGGATTCCTATTGGTTGTAGGTGGTCACTCGGCCACCAAGACTGCTAGAAGACAACGCTTGGATTTTTCCTCACATAAGTGCTACTCAATTGGCGAGGGTCGTTGCTCATTTCGCTTGGCAATTCCTCTCAGCGGCTAGCTACTTTGGGGTTCCCGTGGTACTCCACACAATGAGTTTTTGGGTTGAGCCAAAATTACTTCCCATGATTAAGGTAGTCATGGACTTATGCCCTCAAATACTGCAGGTGTTTAACTTAGTGTAAATTGTAAATTTTACTGGCTCACTCAATGTCATGAACTGAGTCGGGTTGATTTATATGGTATGGTGTGTATGTCTTTTGTTTTTTTTTTGTATTTGGTGGCTGCTTAAATGGTTTATGAATATTCTACAGAGTTCATAACTTTGTGAATGAAAAGAAGTAGATAGTAATCAGAAAATTTTAGACATGTACCATTTGTAATCCTGAACTATGATAGCCTGACTAAGTGACTACCTTGCACCTATATTTCTCTTCAACCAGGAGAGGGTGTTGGGTTCTCAACACAATGGGACTAAACCCATCCATAGATCCATAGGTCACCCTTCAGATGCAAGGTTGGTCAATAGGGAGGACGCTGAGTACCGTGAGAAGCCCTCCTTCTCTACCACCTCTACCTTCGAAGTCACCTGTTTTTAGTGGCTTCGAAAAATAATATGTGAAGTGCCTATTACTATACGAGCTTCACCCTTCGTCTTATCCTAGAATACCCCTAAGGGTGATGACTGGGTAGAGGAGGAAGGGTTAGGAAAGATGTTGATTTTAAGTAAATTTTAATCAAGCTATGTTCATTAGCCCATTAAGCATTGATTTACACTTTGATTTAATCAAGCTTTGTTTTGTAAATGAAATGAACATAAACATAAATAGAAACAGAAATGAAAATAGTTTGGATGGATAGAGGTGGCTAAGTTGCACTGACAGTCCTTAACTTTTAAAAAATCAAACTTTGAATGACAGATCACACTTTTCGAGTCAAATGTGGTGAGGGGGTCGCCAAAGTTTTCCAGAAACAGGTAAGGGGGTCGCTCAGAATTTGCAGACAGAAGCGGGGTGACTTCTAGAAGGGGATCTCACCTTTTGGGGATAAATATATTATCTAATCACACCTATGAGGCCAGAATGAGTGACCTGGTCCCCTCTCTGGTCCCGATAAGAGCGACTTGCTCCATAAACTGAATTTTTTTTTACCCTGAGTCAGATTCGGCCAATAGTAACCTGTATTGTGGCCAAATGGACTTGGATTTTCCTTAAAGAGGCTCGACAGTAACTATAAATGTAAATAAATATGAATATAAGCTATATTTTAATAGAAAATTAAACTAGGGAAAAAGACAAAACTAAAAACTGAAACTTTGAAAAATAAACCCAGGGATCCTGTGCAATCGACCTGGTATGGTCACCATTTCTGTAGCAGGGATTTCTCCCTTGCTATAGATCAGGAATGGCTACCTTCCATCTATAGGATGGAAGGAGAGGGTTCCTGATGGTAATGTAAGAAAAAAAATTAAATTGAAAGAAAGCAAAGGGAACATAAAGGAAAGAGATGTAAACCCTACACACAAGGTTAGACTCCAGAACCCTGCATACACATGTTAGAACATGAAATAAAACCTGCAAGCAAACTGATTTAGACAAAAAATAAAATAAAAATGACATTAAACAAAAGATTATACCTCTTGCTGGAAATGGGCCACCATGCCCTAGCTTGGAGAAGCACCTCTCTCTTGGCAATGGGGGAGCTATGGCTAAAAGGGAAATTGGATGAGAGGGAGTGTGGGTGGTTTGAGAGGAAAATGGTCTCAACGCATCCATTCATGCAGCATAACAGTATACAAGGGAGGAATGTTTTGAGAGTGACCCCCACCCCTCTATTTATATCTTTTTTAGGGTTCTAAGCCCCTAGTGAGGGCCTTATCCTCTTTTTTGGGATTTTAGCCCCTTTCGTTCCATCTTTATCTCCTTTTAGGGTTTTAGGTTCCTTTGAGGGGTTTTAGACCCTTTTTGGAGGCTTTAGCCCCTGTGAGAGCTATTTAGTCTCTTTTTAGGGGTTTTTAAGCCCTTTTTCATGTTTTTAATCCTTCTTGAGGGTGTGGGGGTCAAATGGGGTCGAATGAGGGTCATGTATGGTTGTCCTTGGGTGCTGTAGGCCATGTAGAGCTGACTGAGGGATTTTTTGGGTTAACAAGGTTTGTCTTCTTCAGCTTCTGATTCTGGAACCTTTTCATTTACACACTGTAATAGATCATTTTCTTCTAGTATAATAAGAACCCTAGACTTCTAGGGGAAGAATTTGGAAGCTCCTTTCAAATGATCTTCAACCTTCATACTATATCATATTGACTATAGATCTGGATCTGAAACCCTAGCAGAGACTAGGTCAAAACTGAAGGTTGGAGTTTTGGAAAATGGAATCTTCAGATAAATGCACCATAGAGATGTGGGATGAGAAGTTTTAGAGTCGAGCCAAAACTGTGGAGGGATTAGGTAAAAAACTAAAACCCTAATTTCTATTACAACTACATAATTAGGTCAAAAAATTTCAAAACCTCAGAATTGAATTATGTCTTCACCAAAAGATGCACCCTCCTTAGAGTGAAATTCCCAAGGCTCTTTTTCTACCAAAAGGTTGATTAACATCCTTGAAAGATGACACCCTAGTTCTGAGAGGTTTTCAACAAAGTTCTGGAAATGGCTTGTTTTAGCACTTCTCTGATACCATGTTAGATTTTCATAATATTATAGTAGTATATATTAATTTTATTTATCAATATGATCACTAGAAGATAAACAAAGCACATAACAATAACACAAGTATTTTATCCTGGGAAACCCAAATGGGAGAAAACCAGTAACCTTCGTCTAGAGATGATAATTCTGAGAACAATGTACAATGAATAAGAAAGAGAAAAGATGGAAATGCTTTCCAAAGACAGAAATCCTGAAAACAGTCTTCTTCTGCAATATATCTGAACTTATCTCTCTCCCAAAAAACTACAAACTTTACTTGTGTTGTTGTGCTGCCTCTGTGTGAATAATGAGGAGGGGTGCCTCCTATTTATACATATTTTCCACTAATATTTTACATGGGGCTGACTTCTCTTAGGGGAGAAACATAATTTATATTTTCTCTTTTCTTTTGCTTGATTTTCTCCCCAGGTCTACATTGTTCTTCTAGGTTTTGTATGATTGATTACAATAAGTTCATCTCCCATGGGAGGTACAATACAGGAACAATAAGAATAACTTCTGAAGTTGCACAAACTCTAACAGTTAAGGCGTGGATTACTCTCTTATTGTCAATTTCTGCTATTTTTATGTTATTTTTGGGACTTGGTTGCATAAATACTTATTTTCAAATAAAACCATAAATACTTATTTTAATCATCCAACCATATATTCTTATTTGAAAATAAATCCATGTTAAACAAACTAGTTTCTAAGGAGTGATTTCCACAAACGATAAGAATCAACTATGAATTCCACCCCTAAGCTCGACCATGATTGCACCAAGGAATATGAATCTCCTATGAACTCTAAACTCATTCAACCCAGTCTATTAATCTCATGAAAATCCATATACTCACTTAGATCTATTGAATTTATTTGTTAGCCATCAAAACAACAATGACACTCTCTTTCCCTGCCCACACAACCTAAGGAAGACCTAGTTTTTCTCTCCTCTCATAGGCATTCTTTCAGTCCAATGTTCTTTAGTGTATGAAAAAAGATCCCAATGTGTTTCCTACCTTCAAGTAATAGCATGGAATAGAAGATACTTGATATAAACAAGTTAATGAGGAACAATAACATGATTTTAGGTATATATGTGTTTCTAGATATACCTTGATTCTAGACATGGTATCACTCTCCAACCTTCCCACTTTTCTCCACATTTTCAATAGTAATACCTTGAAATTCTATGGCTTCCTAACAAGCACAAGAATATAGGAAACTCTTGTTATAACAACCATAACATCCAAAGGAAACATTCCCATAACATGGGATCTTGTCTCTTCTCCCTCTCTACCAATAATTGCCAAATAATATTGTAGAACAATCACATAATGCATAGAAAAGACAATAGAATACATTTTCCTTCAAGCGATATAAAATCTTCCTTAGGACATGAAACTTGTACTTTTCCTGCAAGTCAAAGGTTGATGGGAAAACTTGTAAGAAAACATGGTCAAGAAAGGAACATACTTCCAAAGGATAGTGGCAAGGTCAAATCATCAAACTTACCCCTCTTCTTCTTCCTATCTTGTGGTATCGCAATCCCTTGGATATTACATTATTATGTATTTTCACTTTTTATACATGCCTTTATATATACATGATCATATTGTAGAAAATATGTCAACTACATTGTAAATCTAACCCGCCATTGGGACTCCTATGCATACACAAGTTGGGCCTTGCCTTGGATTCCACACAGAATATTTCTAATGTCTTTCACATATTTAAAACATGAGATAATTATATCTCAACCCATCACATAAGCCACTTCACGTCATCATACATGATTAATATGTATTATATTCTATAGGTCCAAACTAAGATATTATAGCCAATTTATATGAAAAGGGTCTTCAAAAAACTAAAAGTGAGGGATAAAGGTAGAGACCCAAGACCCAATTTTGTGGGAGGTGTAACTCTATTCAACTTGTATTGGGGTGGAAACTAGGGAGAGTGAAAACCTGCCCAATTTTTGTGGTTAGGGACACCTATGAAGCCACATACAAGTGTTTTGGTGGGATGGGAAAGGTGGCACATTAGAATGTCACATTTCCTTCTATTATGTGGAGGTAGAAGGTGGTGTTACCTACTTTAGGTAACAATATGGGTACCAATATGGGCAGGGAGTAATTTAAATCCCTTTACATAACCATGGTTCTTATTCTTAGATATATGGTGTTGTAATCTTCGATTATGTTCCATTTAAAAAATAAGATCTATTTTTATCTTATGATTGCTAATTTTATTAACTTCCTTGTGGATTTTCAACTTGTCCAAATTAATGAGTTTTTGAGATGCCTTATTTATGATATTTGCTTTGACTCAAAACTATTTAAAGGTGATCCTCTCATAACAAATTGTAACCATAATTAAAACCAAAAATAAAATCACTCATCCTTGCTTGACATAGATAAACATCGATCCTTTCTTGACCTATACAATTGGTGATAAACTGAGCTACACTCATGCTACTGTGACATATTGAATGAAGGAAATATCAGATATAGTGTAATGGAAATAGATATGGGTAGTTGAGTATGCATCCATCTAGTTTCTACTTATTCCATATCATGTTAGGCTACTTATTCCATATCATGTCAAGCTTGCTTTGTCATGTCCTATATTAAATAATTTCCAAATAAGACTATTTGCAAATAATGTTTCACCAACCTACTAGTTCCCTAGGTTGAGATGGAGACATAAATTTTGTAATAAGGGGATATGGGTCCCAAAAGGACACTAGTTTACCATATTCACATTTAAATGGGTCACATAAATGATAAATGCTAAGAAAATAATGTGTCATGGGTTCATGAAGCCACTTGGAAGCTTGTGGATCCTTTGGGTGACTAGATTCACTACACACTTGGCATGATATTCATCCAAATTCAAACACATGGGTAATGTAACATTATTGTATTGTTATTTGGTGTCAAATATCATATAATGATACAAGGAATTCGAATTGGTGAAATAGGGTAACTCCCATGGAAGGGGAAGAGGCTAGAAGACAAGGTGTGCCACTTGGAAGGAGATTCTATGCACTCTATGACAACCAAGGATGGAAGATTCTACGACAAGTATGATAAATTCAGACCTGATTGCTGACATATGAAAAATATGACATGACAGGGCTAAAATTATCTACCAAGGGGTTGAATTTGGGAGTTAGAGGCACCCATTTGAATTGGGGAAAGAATTGGAGCATGAAGAGGAAGACAAGTGTCTAGAGGGTTACTAAACCACTAAGATGAGTTGGAGGAATATCATGGAGGTAATTTGACCTTAGAAGAAATCATGAAGTTAATAAAATGATTTCATCAGGAAGGATAATATATTTTTATCATTTTTTAATTGGTCTTTGTCATTTTGAATAGCTTTTGCTTGTCCATTGCACGGTGACTGTTCACTCTCCCTGCTTGTGAATCAATTTCGAGGGAGTTGGATTCATTTACAAGTTGGTTGATGCAGAGGAAATTCAGACCTCTCATTGGAGATTAATGATTTTTATTTTCAGGTTGAGGGTCCATACAGTCGAATTCTCATCTATCTCCCTATTCTCCCATTCCTTCTTCTCCATTTCCCCACACTCACATTTGATGGCGCACTTGTTGGAGTGATTCTTGCGCCTTGCTGAGGATGGTTGATGCCAAAGATTTGATTTATGATGTATTCCTCTATAATATCATCTCCATATTCTCTATAAGTCAAAATATCAGAAATACATGTATGAAAGGTTCGCATTCCACATGCTCTTGAATAACTAGTTTTCATGGATTTGGCTTCAATATTGAAGTATATTTATATCATAGTTTTATGAGGACATTTATATGAGTTTTATGATGATGGGGAATAAACATATGATGTATGGCTCTGTAATATTATTTCCACATTTTCTGTTATTCGAAATATCAGAAATACATGTCTGAAAAGAATGTATACTCATGCCCATGTATCACTAGTCTTCATGGATTTTAGCTTCAATCTTGAAGTAGTCTTATACCAGATTTGTATGAGAGATAGTATATGAATTTGAGGATTTTTTGAAAGCCATATGTGATGTATTAATCTCTAATTTAATTTCCATATCCTCTGTGGGTCGAAATTAAAGAAACTCATGTGTGAAACTCTTGCATTCCCATGCCATTTAAAGGACTAGTTTCCATGACTTTGGATTCAATATTGAAGGAGTATTGTATCATATTTGTGTTGATGTATTTGTAACTTCGGATTGTATTAACTTATTGTATTTCATTGTACCCCTACAGAGATGTTTATTCCTCTGATCGGGAGAGTCATTCATATAATAAAGTCATGTAAATTCATTGAGGTTAACCCTCTGTTGTAAGTCGGGGAAATAGTCCCCACAGTTGAGGGATATTAAAGTTATTAAACTCTCCTAGTGAGGTCGGCCTTGTAGATTAATTGTCAAGTGGAAAAATCGTATAAATAGAGAGTGAGACTCTCTATTTGAAACACATACTCACTCAACAATAACACATGAGTGAGAGAAGAGGAGCTCGCACAAGTGAGATATAGAACATCTAACGGATATAATCTTTGTCTCTTTGGGTTTTAATTTTTCCATTGGTGCTCATTCTATCTCTGAGGAAGTTGTGGGGTTTTTCCTTTATGGTTTCCCTGTGGAAAATTATTTGTGTCTCTTGTCTCTTGTGATTATTGCTGTGCATGTTATTCTCTAAGATAAGATCCTAGATCATATTGATTAAATGATAAAAATCTTACATGGTATCAGAACTAACCCAAGAAGAAGACACTGTGCATCTACAAAAGCTAGGGATTCTTGGTTTTTAGGTCTCTCTGTATAAATCATCAGCAAAAGGAGGCTAGGATAACTCTCCATTGAAGGGCGCATCTTTCTGTCAAAGCAGAATTTGATTCCAGGCATTTTCAATTTTTGATGTGTCACTACTGTGGGAAATTAGGGCTTTCCACAGAAGAAGAATTTTTGAGTGAGACCAACATAGGATTTATCTCCTCCTCAAAATAGAAATTTAGAGACCAAGATTGAAATGTTTGGTAGGGTAAAACTTCGGGAAAGTGAAACCCTAATTTGACCCTAGACCAAAAAATCAACACTGCAAAAGATCAACTCCATATCCAGTTCGGGAATCTCAAATTGGTAAGATCTAAATATTTTGTATTTCTATTTGATATTCTCATTAAATATGAATCATAGAAGTTTCACTATACATCTGAAATATGGCTGCAATGGAAACTAATGAAAATTAGGATTTCATGCCTGAAAACCCTAGAAGACTGAATTTAGTAATCCTAGCACTTTCGTTATAATGCAAGGTTGGAGAAGGATCAGAAGCCAAAAATTTTATAATAAAAATAGAAATGTGTTTTGTACACCTTGTAAAAATATCAGCCTCAGATTCAGTATATTACTGGAGATATGATTCCTCCAAATTAGGGTTCCAGCCTCTCCCAGGATTCATCCCTAAAAAGGTCACCTAGGGAGAATTTCTATATCTTGGGCTACGAAGGTCCAAATGAAATTTTGAAATATGTAATGGATAGGGCATAGAATTCAATTTATTTGGTAAAAGTTTTAGACCCCAAATGTGAAACAGTGACATGTGGAATCCTGTACAAGTTCACTATGTTGAACAATACTAAAATAAGCCAACTTGGGAAAACTCTCATAAGTCCCAATTGGTGAAACCAATTCTTCTCAAACCTATGGTGTTGGAAGGAGGATAGATGAGGATACCTTAGTATGAAGTTTCAGACATAGAGGAGCATTAATTTCATATATACCATAGAAAAAATATCAGGAAATTCTACAGAAAAAAATTGAAGAAAACTAGGGCATTAGATATTTTGCAGTTCTGATCACAGTTTTGGTAAAATGAGTATGCTTCTCAGCTAGCCTTGAGGAGGCACATATTTCTATGCAATCAGATTTGAAAGATTCCAAGTTTTTAAAATTGGGGTTCCTCTGACAAACCTTATATGATCCAGCTCCGGAACCAAGACGGACACCTCAAATCGGTAAGATCTAATCTTTTTCTATTAACATTTTAGGTTCTCATTTCAAAATGGCTAATCACACCAGCTTGATGACAATCTTGGTGAAGCTGAAAAATTCCAAGAATGGAAATATAGGAACTCTGTGATCCTTGAATAAATTGACTTAGATCAGTAAGGAACTTCTAAGAGCCAGAGGGAGATGAGGCTAAGGCTAGAGCCAAGAGAATCATTGCAGATTCTATTAAAGATCATCTCATCCCTCATGTGTCATCCTTGAAGGCACCAAAAGGAAGTGTTTGATTCTATGATGAAGCAATCAAAGAATAATAATATCTTGTTATAACCACCATGATTGGCCTCCCATGATCATGGGATTCATTCATTTGATGAATGTGTGCCAGAAGGAAGTGATTGCCTTCATCAGACTCTAGGAAGAATGCAGATAGGAATAAGCTCAGCTCATAATAAGAGAAGAGAATATGGGAGCAACTGAAGATCAATCTCTCACAAAGATCCCTCAAGTGACGAGGAATATGAAGGACTTAATTATTGAAGAACCTCTTATCCATCTTAGCACTTGGATAAGAACTGATGATGTTATCAATGAAGAAGATGATGAATTTGAAGGCTCAAGAAGGAGTCTACCCACGAAAAAAATAGGTATAAGTATTTGAATTGTCTTTTCCTATATATATAGTTTTTTATATGACATTGTTTAGTTATTATGCATGATTGAATGGTTGCGTTAATGACACTATACTACTAATATGCATGTGATGGGAAAGATCACGTACAATCACCTACATGAAAAGAAGGATGAGAATTCTTCTAAAGAACAAGTGACAACAGTTCAATATTCACTCCAATAAGCATATATGAAGAGGAACCTAAAGCTTCTTGGGTCAAAGACACCATGGAAAAGAAACGAGCTCGAGAAGAACATGAAGATTATGGTAGATCCACATCGAGAGATGAAGACCACCTTGGGGATGAGAAGCAATCCAAGATGAAGAATAATATGACGATAATTTCAAAGAAAGAAAGAGGCCTCAGACACAATGCATTTATGTGACACTGTTGACAAACATCATTGATGTAGAACCTTCTAGCTACAAAGTAGCAAAGAAGAAAGGGAAGGAGAGCACTAGTTTAAGATAAATGATGTCTAGGATGTGATATCAAGACCTAAAGGGAAGTCTATAGTGTCTTCCAAATGGATCTACAAGATCCAACATGCACTAGATGGAAACATCATGGGATATAAGGAAAGTTTAGTAGCAGAGGAAGCCACTTGTCACTCCAGTATAGAATGTTTCAATACATAGAGTATGAAAGGAAGAGGGGAATGATGCTCCACTTCATAGGGAGTGACTGCAGAAGATATCAAGTTTTGACCTGGTATGACACAATGGATAGATTACTGATGGCTCTAGGATTTACTAAGAGTAAAGCAGATTCCAACCTTTGCTTCAAGGTTGAAGGAGGAAGAGTAGTGATGTTCCTGTTATATGTCAATGACCTGTTCCTGACACGAAAAGAGGAACTCATTAAAGTTGTAATAATGAGACTTGTTGCCGAGTTCAAGATGAAGTACTTGGGTATGATGCACTACTTTCTAGGCATAGAGGTGTGGCAAAGTGCCCCTGAAATATCCCTTGGACAAGGGAAGTATGCAATAGAGATCCTGAAGAGGTTTGGGATGATGGACTGGAAGGCCATGGACACACCTCTGGAATCGAACCTAAAGCTATTGAGTGATGCTTTGTCAGATTTGATTGATGCCACGATGTATCGTTAGATGATTGGGTCCTTGATGTACCTGACGAATATGAGACCAAATATTTTCTTTGCTATGGACACATTGAACCAGTTCCTGATGTATCTGAGACATGTTCACCTGATGCTTGCAAAGAATGCAAGTGAGGTACCTGAAGGGTACAGTTGAGTATGGGCTTAAGTATGATACAAATCAGAAGACTAACCTGGAAGGTTATGTGGATTCAGATTGGGCAGGAAGTGCCATTGATAGGAAGAGCACTTTGAGGTGCTGCTTCAATATGGGATCAGGTATGATCTCTTGGTTTAACAGGAAGAAGTCCTACGTGGCACTAAGTATAGCCGAAGTAGAGTATGTCGCATCTTTTTCAGCTAGTTGTGAGGAAGTATGGCTAAGGAAGCTATTGTCTAATTTTTTTGATCTTGAGTTAGATTCTACTTGTATATATTGTGACAACCAGAGTTGTGTGAAGTTGTCGTAGAACCCAGTGTTCCATGACAAGTCGAAGCATATCGAGATAAAGTATCACCATATCATGGATATGATGCAGAGAGGAGTAGTGAAGCTCTAGTATGTTACAATGGATGAGAAGATAGCTGATATGTTGACCAAGCCGTTGGCCAGAGTGAAGTTTGAGTACTTCATAGAGAAGCTTGGTGTTCTTCAGATCAAGGTTCCCTCCAAGGGAAAATGATACACACGAACACTTCCTAGATGGTCATAGGTGTGTCCTACCATGCTGGTGGATGTAAGTGTTGAATCCTTTCTTGGATGGTAGAAGGAGTGTCCTACTATGCCAGTGAATGTGAATGTTGTGTTATGTGTATCTGGATTGTGCTCTAAGATTATCTGAAGTGGAAATCCTTTCATAGGAAAGGTACTGCACCCATCATGAAAAAGGGTTGGATTTGTAGTGGAAATCCTTGCAAAGGCAAGGTAGTGCACCCAACATGAAAAATGAGTGGATCTGTAGTGGAAATACTTGTAGAGGTAAGGCATTTCACCCAGCATGAAAAAGGGATGTCTCTGTCATCCAAATCCTTGCAGAGGAAAGGTATTGGACCCAACATTAAAAATGGATGGCTCTATAGTGGAAATCCTTGCAGAGGAAAGGTACTGCACCTAGCATGAAAAATGGCTGGCTCTGTAGTGGAAATCCTTGTAGAGGAGAGGCACTACACCCAGCATGAAAAATGGATGGCTCTGTAGTGGAAATCCTTGCAGAAGCAAGGTACTACATCCAACACAAAAAAGGGTTGGTTCTGTAATGGAAATCCTTACATAGGAAAGGTACTACACCTAGCATGAAAGGGTTGGCTCTGTAGTGGAAATACTTGCAGAGGCAAGGTACTGTACCCATCATGAAAAAGGGTTTGCTCTATAGTGGAAATCCTCGTAGAGGCAAGGTAGTGCACCCATGATGAAAAAGGGCTAGCTCTGTAGTTAAAATCCTTGCAGAAGCAAGGTACTACACCCAACATAAAAAAGGGATAGATCTATAGAGGAAGTCCTTATAGAGGAAAGGCCTACATCCAGCATGAAAAAGGGATGGCTTTGCTGATGAATACCTACATGGAGGCTAGGCCTACATCCAACATGAAAAAGGGATAGCTCTGTATAACTTCCTATGACGAGTAGATTTGATAGATAGAACCATTTCTTGAGATAGAGAAGAAATGATGTTGATGATGATCTATCTTTGATGATGATCCAGTGATGAAGACTTGTTCTGATGGATTGTGTCAAGAGAATACCTTCCTAGTTAATAGGAGTGTTGATGTATTTGTAACTTCAGAATGTATTCACTTATTGTATTTCATTCTACCTCTATGGAGATGTTTATTCCTTTGATTAGGAGAGTCATTAATATAATAAAGTCATGTAAAGTCATTGAGGTTAAACCTTCATTGTAAGTCGGGGCAATAGTCCCAGAAATTGAGGGATAATAGGGTTATTAGAATCTCCTAGTGAGGTTGACCCTGTAGAGTAATTATCAAGTGGAAAAATAGTATCAATAGAGAGTGAGACTCTATTTGAAATACACACTCACTCAAAAATATCGCATGAGTGAGAGAAGATGAGCTCGCACAAGTGAGAGAGAGAACAACTGTCGGAGATCATCTTTGTTTATTTGCGTTTTACTTTTTCCATTGGTGCTCATTCTATCTCTGAGGAAGTTGCACTATTTTTCCTTTATGGTGTCCCTGAGGAAAATTCTTTGTGTCTCTTATCTCTTGTGATTATTGATGTGCATGTTATTCTCTTAGATAAGATCCTATATCATATTGACTAAATGATAAAAACCTAACCATTTGTGGGAGGGTTTACCTTTTGGTATTGTTATTTTTGGGAATAAATTTTTATTCCATATATTACCACCATTTTTTATATTACTCTTATAACCATATATTCTACCTTTCATATGTCAAGTCTATCTAGTAATGCAAATTTTCCTTAGGCAATTTCTATGAGTGTTACCCTACAAATGTTGCAGATCATAATCCACTTGTGGAACTTAATAAACATGATTAAGGGTATTCATTGATATCTAATGCTCATTCCATTACTATTTTGAGAAATTTAGGAGGTTCATACTTGATTTGGAGAGCTAGTTTGTCCATCGCCCTTGGAGGGATTTGAACACAATTTCCTAGTAATTTTGGTATTTTTGTCATTAGCCCCAAATAAGTTTGCAGAGATATAAATTCTGATAAAAGTATCCATAAAACACATTTGATTTTTTTAATACTCACAATACCATCTCCTTTCAAATTATGGACCATTTGGTGAAAGTTGGAACACTCTAGAGTCATGACCAGTTAAGCTCAAATTTTGTCCGAATTGCACTTTTCTCCAAAATTCCAAGAAAGGGACATTATAGTGGTATCAAAGCATGGTATTGGAACCTATTGAAGATATGGATTATAATAGGGATAATGAGGACCTTAAAAAATTCATTAAGGAAACTCTTGAAGGTATGACCAAGCAACTTATGCAAGGGTTCGAAGTGATGGCTACTCAACTTAGGGGTAAGCTGGAAGCCAGGGGTAGTAGTAGTGGTTCCCATCATGGAAATAAAAATAATACCATTAATTTTGAATAATTTTATGATTGGGTGAATGCATTTAGGAACAAGAATGAATATGTGAACTCATTGTTATCACATATATAGTATCCAGGCTACCATATTCTATTTTTCAGACACAGTACATTTTTCAGCCAGATCTCTTACATATGAGATGCTGAGATGAGTAGTTTTGATGGATCATTATTTTATTAGTGGACTACTGTACTCTCCCATGTTAGGACTAAGTCTCAGGACACTCAGATTTGAGGACCGATGTAGCCATTTAGTCATTACAGAGCAGTTATTGATTCCCAGATGTATATCAGTACTTTCTCATTGGACATATGGTGTTTTAGATGGATTATATTGCATGATTATCACTCAACTTTTTATATTGTGTTTTGGTTATCATTTCTCTTATACTAATTTTTGTGACATATATTAACTTGTGGTATCATGGTGTGGCGGTCATAATTATATGGACTTGGATCTGTCTTGTATTATGTATTGATGTCCCTACTTAGACTTGGACGTTCTTGATTTATACTCATTGGTTTTACCCTCCTTAGGGAGAATAGAAGTAGTCATTCCCACCATTGTTTTGGCTTGCTAGTGTTGGTTTCATCATTCACTATCTCCACCCATCCATTACCTGCTGCTTTAGTTTTCAACCCAACTGACTTCTTGACTTATGGCATGGACAACCTTTTTCCCCGGTAAGAACTTTTGCTAGACAAACCTCCCTATTTATATTGTGTCTTGGCTCTAATTTGGTGAAAAAGCTTGCCTTTTGTGAGTTGGATTGTATGCCTAAATCATTTTGGTCAGTTGTCCCGATGTTTGGAACTATGCAGAACTCCCCCTGGTCACTTGAGATGTTATTGGCTAAAACTGAAAGCTCAAGTACTACCTGCATTGGAAATATTATATATGCGCCCATGGAAAATGAAAATGCTAAAACTATGTTTCTTAACACATTTGAAAAAGGGCAAGAGCAATGAAATTCTAAAATACCCCTTGAAGGGTATAAGAAAAGGTCCAAAAAAGAAATGGTTAAAAAATATGCTATATCCAAATATTGCTGACCTTATAAAAATAAATATTTCCCAGATGAAAGCTATGATTAGCTGTGCTTTTAAGCACTGGTGAAGTCCCAAAAGGGTCATATAGGCCAAAAAGGACATGGAATAAAATTGATGGTCCTAATGAACTTGGATCAATCTTGATGTAGCCACGATGCCTAAGTTGAATAAGCACTCTCTAAACAACTCACCCATTTGTGAGGCACTGTCATTTCTTGTGTTGTTGTTTGTCCGACATTGGTTATAGTGAGTATTCAATTTCCATATCCAAAGTGTCATGATGTTAAGTAGGAAGTCATCCTTCACCCTTCACTAGCAAATTGGCTACAACTATGAAGTGGTATAGTCCTTAAAGTCTAGTCTGAGTAATAATAAATAAATCCTTATATATGTATTTGTTGATGTATCTCCAGCAAAATGACTGCTACTTGTTGTGATTGTTGCTTGAATGAGTTATAGAGCATGTCTTAGTCTTTTAGCACTTACAACAGATGGATGATAGTCTGAGTTATTATTGGTGTCTGATCATTTGAAAATGGTTATATTGTTTATTGGATATGATTGATGATCAAATAGAGGCCTATGAATGGTATGAGTATACACCTTAGATGGATTTGGACTCTCTAAGTCTAATGAGACAGTTTATTTCTAGTTCTGGGCAGTGGCAGATATGATAAGGCTCATTCTGCCTTTCTGATGCAGTTTTTCTTCACATGTTGATATGTTTGAGTAGGGAGATGTTTTAGTTGGATCTCCTAGGACGTTGTAGGGGCATACGGGGTGCAGCCACTTGTTTGTACCATAGTACCCCCATCCCAGAGAGCTTGGTGGGATCTGTTTGACAATGAAGGCACACAGGAAGTTGTTTTGGTAGTTTCACATTTCCTGAGGCAGATTAAAAAATGATTAAATGGCTATTGAAGAAATCTATTTGGGCTACTGAGGAAAGGAAGTGACATAGGATGAGTCATAATGATGAGAGTGATTTCCTCCACACCTTCTCTAGCAGTTGTAGCACCTAATTTGGTCCACGCCTATTTTTGGGCATTTTTATATTATTTTATGGAGCTTTTGGGAGGCTCACGATTTCCTCAAGGAGGCACAAAGTCAAATAATTAAAATATTATATGATTGTATTATGCAATGGGGACACCTAGAGGGAGTTAGTCAACACTCCATGGACCCACCATGTGCTTCATTTATTTCTTGTTGAGTGGGGTACCCTCTTTATGGGTGATTTAGTCCACTTTGGTACTTTATGGTTATATTGATCCATGTATTGTATGTTGAGCTCATCTCAACCATCGATTAGAATATTTTTTCTTTTAATATTAGCCACTCATATTGAAAGTGGTTAGGATTCGGTTATGATTGTGGTTCTCTCATTTCTATTTAAAGGAGAGAGCTTCTCATTTGTAAGGGGTCTTTGGGTCTTGGATTTGAATAATAGAAAGATTTTTCTGTGGATATTTTTTGGATCTGCTTTGCATTTGATGTTCTCAAATAGTGATTGGATAGTCTTTTGCTTCCTATAATTGTGGAAATTCATGTGAGATCTATATTTTTTCTGCTATCATTGTCTTGTCTATAGGAGGGTCTTTTGGCTGGAGCGTTTTTGTAGGGGGACCCTAACTCACTCGGTTATCTTCATCTTGGATCAGGGGGTTTTCATTAGTTTCATTATGATCTATGATTACTTATTTTTACTTTCCTATAGCATTTAGTTTCTTTATCTTGTATTGGAAAATATGATATTGTTGATGTTTGCTCATGTAGGGTAGGGGGCGCATTGGTGGTTTGGAGCTTACATCTGTCATAGAAATCACTTGGATCTTCTAGAATTGATTGGGATAGAAAAGCTCATCATTGTTAAGAATTATACAAGCATTTATAGGTAAAATCCAATAGGTAAGTATCTTCTCTTCAGATTTGAATCCATTGTACTTGCTTTTCTTTCCATTTTTCTGAAAACTCTTAAAATACTAAAAAACCCTAAAAAGCAATAAATCTGGGAATCATTCAATATTTGTCCAAACCACTTATGGGTTTCATATATCAAGCCTCACCTTCACTTAATCTACTACAATGCTGGTCAAATTCCTGTTGGTTTGACCTAGATCTGATTTTTAGCCTAAAAACTACATAACCCCCCACTAAAAATTTGACTTTCTAGAGTTTTGAGTTTTTCTAATTTCTAACTTCATAGAATGATATATTGGGTTCCAAATAGTCCAAATCACCCCCAATGCTATCCATATTCATGGCAGTTCGACCTAGATCTAAGTTTTAGACTGAAAATAGCCATAGCGCCCTCACTGAAAACTGGACTTTTCTGGAGTTTATTTTTTCTGAAATCTGATAGGCTAAGATGATAGATCAGGGCTTGAGCACTCTAGAACACCCCCAACACTGAAATAGTTCTTTCTAGGTTACCCTAGATCTAAAAAATTGTCTTTCAGCCTCCTAGCCCCCCTCATCAGATTTTGACTTTCTTAGATCTAATTTTTCCTGCAATTTTCTGACTTGGGTTTGTAGATCGGGCCATCCTGATCTCATTTCCCCTTGAATGTTGAGCTGATAGTCTCATGGTGGATCTAGATATAAATATCTACCTCTCCAATCCCTAGCACTAGCCCTCCTTTTGCTAATTATCCTGTAACCTGAATCTTCCGGGCCAAATCCTTTTTCAGGTCCATAGATCAGGGTATATCCCAAGTGAGTTCACTGAAAAGTTGTGCTATTACTAACTCTATTGATTGATGCATGAAATGAATTGTTCTCCTATCTCTAGTGCTAGCCCTAAATTGACCTCACTCCCATTCTCTTTGCCAGCATTCATTGATAACTCATGTTACCTATCTTTCACCGAGTCTGTCTCCTTGGTGCTAGATAGTCCCAACTCTATCCTTGCTCACCCTATCACAGTTAAGTTTCCCAAGACAGTGGTCATCTCCATCAGTTGCTAGTACCTGAACCCTAGAGCTAGGGTTTCCATTCACCTTGCACCTTACGTACCTCAAAGACACATTTGATCTGTTCCGCTATCTATGTCTGATCTCTCCTGTCAGGAGTAGATCCGCATCTCCCCCATTGTTGTCTTGGAATTAGATAACATAAAGTGAAGGATTACTTGATTGGCATGACAACCATCCATTTGGGAGTCTAGGCAGTCTTGGTTCCACCTCCTTAGTTTCTTACCCCTCTACCATCCATCCTGGATCTACCTCACACAGGAAACTACAAGGTTGGTGATAACATTTTGGCACCCTTGCTGGGGAGGTAGAGGCCTACCTTGGTTCAACATACCTCACCTTTCCCTATGAAATATCTTTTATTGGTGAATTACTTATGTGGATCACCTGGTGACTCCACCCTACGACTCCACTGAGGACCGTGCCCAACATATTAATCTTAAGTTCTTAGAGCATACCATAAATCATAATTAATTCAGATGTATTTCTGAGGCACATGAAAGAAGTAACCAAAAACATGATTGAAAATACAAGAAAAATAAATGAAATGGATAGATGGAGGTCAGATTATGGGTAATACAATGATATCGAGCATGACTATGGGTATGAATCTAGTTATCACAATCTTTATGATACCCACCAACTTTCTCACCCATGCAACAAAGATTTCCCAAACATCCCGAGTGGACCTTTAAGATGACATGAACCTAGAAGTCAGTCCCAGTCAAATCCTTATAGCCAAGTAACCCAAGTTGTGAAAAAACAAGACAGATAGTCTCCTTTTGACTTTTCTGAAATATCGGGGGCACCTCATCCTATGCCAAACAATTACACTAGGAGGATGCCCCAGTTCAATTGAAATAAGGATATATCTATTGAAATTCATCTGTATATTCTGTGGGATTACATGGAATCTAGAGGTGCAAACAATGAAGATGTTTATATGCGAGCCTTAGGAGAATCCTTGCAAGGGGATGTTCAACTATGGTTTGATAATTTAGCACCAAGATCCATCACTAGGTATGACATGTTCACATATTTGTTAATTTATAGTTGGAGTAGGAACACAAATAAAATTTTAAAGTGTCAGTCTAGCAATGATTATGTTGTTGATAATCAATATATTGACGAAGTTCTTTCTCAATTGGACCACCCCTCTCCTGATATGTTCCAAATTATGAGCGTGCCTGCAATCCATAAGAATGTTACTGAGTACTTCGAGAATAATGTTTCAAAATATCATGATGAAACTAAGAGGGATATCAATCAAATCATATGAGATAATTTGTTATTATTACCTGAAGCAATCATAGAGCAAATCCTGGATCTGATCCGTGGAAGGGAACCTAACATGCACCATCAAGAAACATCCATAGTTGAGCCTTCCATTTGTGACGTCATTAAAGAGCCTTTAAAAGAGAAACTCCATAGTCATTTCCTAATTGATAATAATTTGAGTCAGTATCCAACCTATCTAAATTTGGATTCAGACCTTGATCATATCACTGTAGAAGAAGAAAAGGTTGAAATTAATAAAACTTCCGTTGAAGAGCAATCATGTGGTCATATTGTAGTTGAAGAACAAGTTTGTGAGGATAGAAATGAACATATTGATGTTTTTCCTTATCAAATGAATGATGATGATCATTTATCCTCAGTTGAATGTAATGAACAATCTCAAGAAGAAAAACCACATGATGATGATATACTAGTGAGCGAGCTTGACCTAGAACTTTCTTTGTCACATCTGTTGAACTGGAATCTGTGTCCAAATAATCATCAAGAGCCTCCAAGGAATGCTTCTTGTAATGCTGCTAATATTCCCCGTCATAATTTTGATCAAGGTGATTTGGTAAAAGAGATTAATCATAGTGAGTCTAGTACTTCGGAGGTTAGTTTCACTCTTGCCAATTTCTCTAGAAAATTTCCCATATCACATGCAAGATTGGTGTTAACACCTTTAGGTGATACAAATCAAGTTTTAATTTGTCAATCCACCCTCCCATCCCAGCTCTTGATCTCCTTCTTTATGGTATCATGCAGTATAGATTCTAGAAAGTGCCAAATGGTCAATAATAAAGCATTTTATCTCCTTTCATCCTTGGTGCATAATGTTTTCAACTTTGTCAATTTCTTTGATTGGGTGAATGAAAAGATCTATAAAGACCAATTCCATATTTTCTCATTTTATAAACAAAAAATGGGGTTAATCTCAATTTTTGGTTTAAGGATTTCTAATTTGTCCCTATTTTGTTTCATCATTGATCATAATGTGAGAATGATTGAGTATGCTGACCAAAAAGATGAGGGAAAAAATGATAGCCTAGGAGGGATGAATTACGTATCGTATTATTTTCTTTCATCAGATTTAAACTTGCATAAATTTTATGATCCTATCGATCTATGGGTGGAAGAAGTATATAACAATCAATCTCATCCATGGCATGATTTCATTTCTCTTTATCCATATCTTTCTTTTATTTTCAAACAACAAGTTACAATAGCTTCAATTTTCATTCACATTACTTACAACCTATCTTTGACTTGTTGTATCATTAACTGTAAAGAAAGCTCAATAGATTTGTTCAGAAAGTGGTTGCATTGGATTTATGATTTTACCTAACACTTGTCTAAATTGGTTAGAGTAGGGTAGTTAGGACATGAATAAGCCTTTCCCCGCAGTAGTGTAGAATATTGCATCTTTGCCTGAAGCTTGTCTTTGATGCTCTTAGTGTAATTTTGTTATCCTGCAAAATAAAAAATAAAAATTTTCTTGAAAGTTATGGTTATATATTAGATTTATTTTCTGCTTTTCAGTTTCATGCATCTTTACTTTTAGTATTTTATATATTATCCACATATTGTTCTAACGACTGGTCTGTGAGTTTGGTATAGCTCTGGACATGCTGCAGCTAGTCAGGGACATTTTTGGTAGCGGTTGCAGAGCTGGATGGGTTGATTGAGGATGTGAGAAGCAAAGTATGAGGACCAGAGATTCTAAGGTTCTCAAGCACTCTTTTCAGTAGAGCACTTGTCCTAGCTGGAGCTAGATGTTATCACATATATAGTACCCAGGCTACCATATTGATCTATTTTTTAGACACAGTACATTTTTCAGCCAGATCTCTTACATATGATATGCTGAGATAAGTAGTTTTGATGGATAATTATTGTATTAGTGGACTATTGTAATCTCCCATGTCAGGACTGAGTCTCACGACACTCAGATTTGAGGACCAATGTAGCCATTTATCATTACAGAGCAGTTATTGATGCCCATATGTATATCAGTACTAGCTCATTAGACAGATGGTGTTTCAAAAGGATTATATTGCATGATTATGAGTCATATTTTTATATTGTTTTATGGTTATCATTTCTCTTATATTCATTTTTGTGACATATATTAAATTGTGGTATCATGATCTGGCGGTCATAATTATATGGACTTGGATGTATCTTGTAATATGTATTGATGTCCAAACTTAGACTTGGAAGTTCTTTATTTATACTCATTGGTTTTACCCTCCTTAGGGAGAATAGAGGTAGTCATTCCCACCATTGTTTTGGCTTGCTAGTGTTGGTTTCATCATTCACTATCTCCACCCATCCATTACCTTCCGGTTTAGTTTTCAACCCAACTGAATTCCTGACTTATGGCGTGGACGACCTTTTTCCCCGCTAAGAACATTTGTTGGAAAAAACTCCCTATTTGTATTGTGTCTCAACTCTGAATTAGTTGCAAAACTTGCCTTTGGTGAGTTGGATTGTATGCCTAAATAATTCTGGTTGATTGTCCTGATGTTTGGCACTGTGCAGAACTCCCCCTGGTCACTTGAGATGTTGTTGGCTAAAATTGAAAGATCATGTACTACTTGCATTGGAAATATTATATATGAACCCATGAAAAATGAAAATGCTAAAACTGTGTTTCTTAACACATGTGAAAAAGGGAAAGAGCAATGAAATGCTAAAATACCCCTTGAAGGGTATAAGAAAAGGTCCAAAAAAGCAATGGTTAAAAAATATGCTATATCCAAATATTGCTGACCTTATAAAAATAAATATGTCCCATATGAAAGCTACGATTAGCTGTGCTTTTAAGCACTGGTGAAGAAGTCCCAAAAGGGTCATCTAGGACAAAAAGGCCATCGAATAAAATTGATGGTCCTAATGAACTTGGATCAATCTTGATGTAGTCATTATGCCTAAGTTGAATAAGCACTCTCTAAACAACTCACCCATTTGTGAGGCACTGCCATTCCTTGTTTTGTTGTTTGTCTGACATTGGTTATAGTGAGTATTCCCTTTCCATATCCAAATTGTGATGATGTTAAGTAGGAATTCATCCTTTTCCTTAGCCTTGTCAATTTCATCCTTCACCCTTCACTAGCAAATTGGCTACAACTATGAAGTGAGTATAGTCCTGAAAGTCTAGTCTGAGTAATAATAAATAAAGCCTTATATATGTATTTATTGAAGTACCACCAGTGAAATGACTACTACTTGTTGTGATTGTTGCTTGAATGAGTTGTAGAGCATGTCTTATCCTTTTAGCACTTGTAGCAGATGGATGATAGTCTGAGTTATTATTGGTGTCTGATGATTTACAGATGGTTATATTGTTTATTGGATATGGTTGATGATCAGATAGAGAGATTTGAGGGGTATGATTATACACCTTATATGGATTTGGACTCTTTGAGTCTAATGAGATAGTTTATTTCCAGTTTCGGGCACTTGCAAATATGATTAGGCTCATTCTCCCTTTTTGATGCAGTTTTTCTTCACAGGTTGATATCTCTTAGCAGGGAGATGTTTTAGTTGGATATCCTAGGGCGTTGTAGGGGAATAGGGGGTGTAGAAATTTTTTTGTACCATCGTACCCCCATCCTAGAGAGCCTGGTGGGCTCAGTTTGACAACGTAGGAACCCTAGGAGGCTGTTTTGGCAGTTTCACGTTTCCTGAAGCAGATTAAAAAATGATTATATGGCTATTGAAGAATTTGATTTGGGATACCGAGGCAAGGAAATGACATGGGATGAGTCATAATGATGATAGTGATTTCCTCCACACCTTCTCCAGCAGTTGCAGCACCTGATTGGGCCCACCTATTTTTGGGCATTTTTATATTATTTTCTAGAGCTTTTGGGAGGCTCATGATTTCCTCAAGGAGGCACAAAGTCAAAGAATTAAAATATTATTTTATTTTATTGTGCCATGGGGACACCTAGAGGGAGTTATTCAACACTCCATGGACCCACCATGTGCTTCATTTATTTCTTGTTGAGTTGGGTACCCTATTTATGAGTGATTTAGTCCACTTTGGTACTTTATGGTTATATTGATCCATGTATTGTATGTTGAGCTCATCTCAACCATTGATTAGAATATTTTATCTTTTAATATTAGCCACTCGTTTTGAAAGTGGTTAGGATTCGGTTATGATTGTGGTTCTCTCATTTATATTTAAAGGAGAGAGCTTCTCATTTGTAAAAGGTCTTTGGCTCTTGGATCTGAATAATAGAAATATTTTCCTGTATTTGCTTTGCATCCGATGTTATCAAATGGTGATAGGGGAGTCTTCTGCTTCCTAGAATTGTGGAAATTCATGTGAGATCTATATTTTTTTTGCTATCATTGTCTTTTCTACAGGAGGGCATTTTGGCTGGAGCATTTTTGTAGGGGGGGCTCAACTCGCTCGGTTATCTTCATCTTGGATCAGGGGGTTTTCATTCATTTCATTGTGATCTATCATTAATTATTTTTAATTTCCTATATAATTTAGTTTATTTATCTTGTTGACGTCAACAAATCTGATATTGTTAACGTTTTCCCATGCAGGGTAGGGGGCACATTGGTGGTTTGGAGCTTACATTTGTCATAGAAATCATTTAGATCTTCCACAATTGATCAAGATAGCAAATATCATCACTATTAAGAGTTATACAAGCATTTTCAGGTATGATCCAATAGTTAAGTCTCTTCTCTTCAGAGCTAAATCCATTGTACCTACATTTCCTTCCATTTTTCTGAAAACTCCTAAAATACTAAGAAACCCTAAAAAGCACTAAATCTGGGAATCATCCTATCTTTGGCCAAACCAATTCTGGGTTTCATATATCAGACCATCCCTTCACTAAATCCACTAGAATTCTGGTCAAATTCCTGTTGGTTTGACCTAGATCTGATTTTTAGCCTGAAAACTACATAACCCCCCACTGAAAATTTGACCTGCTAGGGTTTTGAATTTTTCTGATTTTTGACTTCATACACTTATATATTGGGTCACACACAATACAAATCACCCTCAATTATGTCCATATTCATGTAATTTTTACCTAGATCTGAGTTTTAGACTGAAAATAGCCCTAGCACCCTCACTGAAACTAGACTTTTTTGGAGTTTACTTTTTTCGGAAATCTGACAAGCTAGGATGAAATATCAGGGATTGAGAACTCCAAAACACCCCCAACATTGAGCTAGTTCCTTCTAGGTTTCCCTAGATCTGAAAAATTGACTTTCAGCCTCCTAGCCCCCCTCATCAGATTTTAAGTTTTCAAGATCTGATTTTTCCTACAATTTTCTGACTTGGGTTTGTAGATCAGGCCATCCTGATCTCATTGCCCCTCCAATGCTGAGTTGATAGTATCCTGATGGCTCTATATCTGCATATCTTCCTCTCCAATCCCTAGCGCTATCCCTCCTTTTGTTGATTATCCTGTAACCTGAATCTTCTAGGCCAAATCCTTTTTCGGGTCCATAGATTAGAGTATATCCCAGGTGGGTTCACTGAAAGGTTGCACTGATACTGAATCCATTTCCCAATGCACAAAAGTCACTGATCTCCTATCTCTAGCTCTATCCCTAAAATGACCTCACCCCCATTCTCTTTGCCAACATTAATTGATAACTCACGTTACCTATCCTTCACCGAGTCTCTCTCCTTAGTACTAGACAGTCCTAACTCTTTCCTTGTTCACCCTGTCACAGTTATGTTTCCCAAGACAGTTTTCATCTCCATTAGTTTCTAGTACCTAAACCCTAAAGCTAGGGTTTCCATTTACCTTGCACCTTATGTACCTCAAAGCCACATTTGATCTATTCTGGTGTCTAGGTCTGATCTCTCCTATCAAGAGTAGAGTCGGGTCTCCCCTGTTGTTGTCTTGGACTTAGATAACATAAAGTGAAGGCTACCTTGATTGGTGTGACAACCTTCCATTTGGGAGTCTAGGCAGTCTTGGTTCCACCTCCTTATTTTCTTTCCCCTCTACCTTCCATCCCAGATCTACCTCACACAGGAAACTACAAGGTTGGTGATAACACTCATTAAGGAACAATAAAAAATCTACAAGTATGGAGGAGACAAAGGAGCTAGCAAGTTCTATGGGTGGTGAAATAAAAAAAATATTACATCAAGAGGATCAAAATTCACTCCCAAGAGACTTTGAAAAATATGAGGAAACATCACATGATAATGAATAAGAGCACCTTGAAACTATAGAATATCATTTCGAGACACATTATACTATCGACATGGACCAAATGGCATCTACTAATGGATGCTTGAACTATGGAGGAGTACCTACTAATGGGTGCTTACAAATCTATGTTGGTGACATAGATACCATATTGGAAAATTTTGATGCATTACAAGGTTCTCATGAGCATAAAGATGAATACCTTGTAGCAGCTAATGAAGAACCAAGGTAAACTTCCCCATCACCACTTGAGCTTCAAGAAGTTGATCTAGTCAAAAAGAAAGAAGAAGAGGAGGTTCACTCCCATGAACCATCCTTCATTGAAGGGTCATTAAATACGAGTGAAATAAATATCCATGAGGCCCTTAGAATACTCCATGACACTAAAGCATTGGTATCAAATTCTTGTTGGAAATTTTCTTCATTGGAGGAGCCATCCTTCATTGAAGACATGGAGAAGATTGAAAGAGCAATGTGCACAATTGAAGGTAATTTCATGTCTTTTATTTTTGATAGAAACAATTTGGTTGATATTAATGAATGGTTACATGAAGCATACTTGAACAATAATGAGGATATTCATAAGCTCAAAAATCAAAATGAGCAACTTCTTAAGAGGTTGCAAGATACTTGTTCTTCCTCCTATGTTTCAGATTGTCATATGGTAGATTGCTGGGAGGATTCTCATGACATGATGGATCATGAGAGACATGTAAAATTGTAGGTTATTAATGTGTTTAAGGACTGGTTTGATGAGATCCAATCACTTGTATTGGTGGAAGAGGATCTTGAGTTTCCTCTTGAAAATGGTTACACACTTTTTGGACAAGTACATGACTCCACTACCTTGGAACCAACCTATGAGGAAAGTTTGGAATTTTTTTGGGAGGTGCATGTTTCTACACCTATGGATCATTAATGTGATGAAAATTTTGCACTTTCTGATGATTTGGGTGAGTTGGTTCTTTATCCTACATCCTACACTTCCAAATTTTGCACCATTCATCCTAATGGAGTATGGGTGAAAGGTTTCATTTTTATAGTGCTACATGAAGAGTGTAGAATTTATATCTCTCCTTTTTATGATGGCATGATTAGAGAACAATCTTATTTACATTTTCAGTAGCATCCTTTGTTACATTATGATGGTACACATCTATGTGGGTGCACCTATAATGTTCACTTGAGTCACTTGCAGATTCGCGACTTTCCTCACTCCTTGCCTCATCCATTTGATGTTGGAGGAACTTCATCCCACACTTGGGTGAAGAGGTATATTATTGAGGAACATTTTTATTGGAAGCAACAACCTCTATTATTTCATGATGATGTACATATACATGGGTGTATTGATGAAACTTTCTTGAGACACTTGAAGTCTTCATGTTTTCTTTGCTCCTTATTTGGTTCAGATTTTGGTGGAGGTTCTTCATTCATTTCTTGGATAAAATAACACATGGCTGATCATTATTTTCATACATCTTATATTCTTTTCGAGAAACATTATAGTACATCGGATCCTCACCTATGTCATTGGAGCAGACCTGATATAATATTTGATGCTTGTGTGTATGGGCCACATGATGATCTACTTACTTGGACGTACAAGCACTTTCATGATTCTTTGATGAGGTACCTTCTTGATGTACATTTGTATGATGTTGTTATGTACTTTCATCATCTATATTTTGTAATCGTGATGTTTGGAAGGGTTCCATACAAGGAATCAGATACTATCATTGCTTGGTTTCATCTCACTTGGAGTAGAAATTCGATTTTTTGGTTTTAGTAGAAATTTCACACCATGCATGTATCAAGATCATATGGGAACTTGGGATCATGTTTGGTCTCATTGGTTTCAATTTTGGGGGAAAACAAGCAGTAATGGATATTTATTCACCACTTGAGAAGATGATAGTAATCAGAGTAGTGAAACAACAAGCATGGTGGTTCCTCTCTAAAATTTTCTTGGAATCTTAAGAAACTCAAAGTTTGGTAACTTAAAACCAACTTCAAAGAATTATACAGAAGCAAAAAGGGGTGAAAGTTCAGAAAAATATTCCAAAATATGGAGGTAAAGATTATTTGCACAAATGTTGTTTTTATGGATTTGATTAATCCTTTTGGTGTTAGTGGTGATGTTACAGGATAAATCAATATGCACAATCCACATCTCTTTACTTTTGGGAACACAAAATTGTAGTACATGAGTGCCACTACTCAAATTGCAGCTAAAGAAAATTAATGAGCAAAGCCATAAGAGAGCACTTGGTGCAAGGGAAGGATTACTAAATGAGGATTCCACTTGGGAATACATTTTTTTTTGGGTAGCATATAAACTTGGCATTGATTGAGGACAAGAAATATTGATTGGGGAGTATTTTTCATGTCCCCTATTAAATAATTTCCAAATAAGACTATTTGCAAATAATGTTTCACCAACCTACTAGTTCCCTAGGTTGAGATGGACACATAAATTTTGTAATAAGGGGATATGGGACCAAAAATGAAATTAGTTTACCATTTTCAAATTTAAATGGGTCACATAAATGATAAATTATAAGAAACTAATGTGGCATGGGTTCATGATGCCTCTTGGAATCTTGTGGAGCCTTTGGGTGACTAGATTCACTGCATACTTGGCATGATAATCATCCAAATTCGAACACATGGGTAATGTAAAATTATTGTATGGTTATGTGATGTCAAATATCATAATGAGCCAAGGAAATAGAATTGGTAAAGTATGGTAACTCTCATGGAAGAGGAAGAGGATAGAAAACAAGGTGTGCCACTTGGAAGGAGATTCTATGCACTCTATGACAAACAATGATGGAAGATTATATGACAAGTACAACAAATTCAGACATGATTTATGACATATGAAAAATCTGACATGTAAGGGCTAAAAATAGCCACCAAGAGGTCAAATTTCAGAGTTAGAGGAAACCATTCGAATTGGGGAAAGAATTGGAGCATGAAGAGGAAGACAAGTGTCATGAGAGTTACTAAACCACTAAGATGAGTTGGAGGAATCTCATCAAGGTAAATTCAATATTATGAGGCCTCATGAAGTTAATAAAAGGATTTAATGAGGAATGATAATATATTTTGATAATTTTTTAGTTGTAATTTTGAATTTTGGAGATCTTTTTCTTGTCCTTAGCATGTTGAGTGTTCACTCTCCCTGCTTGTGAACCAATTTCGAGGGAGTTGGACTCCTTTCCAAGTTTGTTGATGTAGAATCCATTCAGAACTCCCATTGGAGCTTAATGAAGGATTATTATTTTCAGGTTGAAGGTCCATACAATCTAATTCTCATCTATCTCCCTATTCTCTCATTCCTTCTTCTCCATTTCCCCACACTCACATTTGATGGCGCACTTGTTGCAGTGATTCTTGCGCCTTGCTGAGGATTGTTGATTCCAAAGATTTTATTTATGATTTATGCCTCTGTAATATCATATTCATATGATATTTAAGTAAAAATATCATAAATTCATGTATGAAAGCTTCGCATTCCCCATGCTCTTGAATAACTAGTTTTCATGGATTTGGATTCAATATTGAAGTAGCTTTATATCAGATTTGTATGTGGAACTTTATATGATTTTTATGATGATGGGGAAGAAATATATGATGTATTACTCTGTAATATTATTTACACATACTCTATAACTTGAAATATCATAAATACATGTTTGAAAAGCTTGCATACTCATGTCCGTGTATCACTAGTCTTCATGGATTTTAGCTTCAATCTTGAAGTCATTTTATACCAGATTTGTATGAGAGATATTCTATGATTTTGAGGATGTTGTGACATACATATATTATGTATTTCTCTGTAATTCAATTTCCATATCCTCTGTGGGTCGAAATCCAAGATACTCATGTGTGAAACTGTAGCATTCCCATGCCATTGAATCACTAGTTTCCATGCCTTTGGATTCAATATTGAAGGAGTATTGTATCAGAATTGTGGGAGGGTTTTCATTTTAGTTTTATGTTATTTGGGAAGACATATATATTCCATATATTACCACCATGTTTCATATTACCCTCAGAACCATATATTCTATCTTTCCTATGTCAAGTCTAGCTAATAATGCAAATTTCCCTTAGGCAATTTCTATGAAAGTTACCCTACAAATGTTGCAGATCACAATACACTTGAAGAAATTAATAAATATGATTAAGGGAATTATTTGATGTCTGATTCTCATTCCCATATCATATTCTAAATTTTGGGGGTTCATACTTGATTTGGAGAGCTAGTTTGGCCACCACCATTGGGGGGATTTGAACACAAATTCCTAGTAATTTTGGTCTTTTTGGTATTAGCCCCAAAAAAGTTTGTAGAGGTATAAATTATGATATAAAGTATCCATAAAACACATTTCAATGTTTTAATACTCACTATACCACGTCCTTTCAAATTAAGGACCATTTGGTGAAATTTGGAACCCTCTAGAGTCATGACTAGTTAAGCTCGAAAAGTTTGCCCGAACTGCACTTTTCTCAAAAAATACAAAAAAGGGAGATTATATGCATGCAATATTATGATAAAGAGACTTAATTTCAAGGATCATAGAATAAAAGGAAATTGTTGCAAAAAAGAGTGAAGTGGGTACTTTGCCAAGAAAATTTCCCACTGTAACATTAATCTCTTTTATCAACGTAGCAAGAGCAAGGACAACTATTGTACCAACCAACACATTTATTCTGTATGTTGCATCTAAATGGCCAACATACTTTTGAGAAAATTCATGGAACTCCTCATGATCGATCTGTCGATAATTATATTTATCATATTCCTACATGTAATTGCTATCCATCGATGTTTACTACTCTAACACCCACACCCACACCCACACACATACACATATTTATTGAAATAAATTTTTCAAATGCATGATATGTAAATTGCATTTTTCCCAACGTTGTTTGCTTAGAGTTTATCCTTTAACCTCAGAACCCACTATAGGAACATTTCAAAATGGGTTAATCTCAATGCATAAAATCTCTAACACCACTTTGTATCATATCGACATTCTTTCCTTAGCCATCCAACTACCCACTATATTTATTATGTAATTTAAAACATTCGTGAGGTCAAATGTAACATATAACAACAATAAATTATCAAATTCATAAGAAAATATAAAATAGAAGTGGAAAAGAACAATGCATGTCATAAATTATTTCGTTGCCCATTTAATTCAATGCATGTCATAAATTATTTCATTACCCATTTAATTCAATGCATTAACACAATAACAAATTATTCCATGAGAACACAACCATAAATAATTATTTGCAAATAAAGCCATGTTCAACAAACTAGTTGTTAAGGAGCAATTTTCCACAAACCATAAGAGTCAACTACAAACTCCACCCCTAAGATCGACCATGATGCCACCAAGGTATATGGATCTCCTATGAACTCTAAACTCATTCAACCCAATCTATTAATCTCATGAAAATCCATCTACTCACTTAGATCTATTGAATCGATTTGTTAGCCATCAAAAAACCATGACACTCTCTTTCCCTGCCCACACAACCTAAGAAGGACCTACTTTTTCTCTCCTCTCATATGTACTCTTTCAATCAAATGTTCTTTAGTGTATGCAAAAAGAGCCCAATGTGTTTCCTACCTTCAAGTAATAGCATGGAATAGAAGATACTTGATCTCAACAAGTTAATGAGGAACATTAACATGATTTTAGGTATATATGTGTTTCTAGATATACCTTGATTCTAGACATTGTATCTCTCTCCAACCGTCCCACTTTCCTCCACATTTTCAATAGTAATCCCTTGAAATTCTATGGGTTCCTACCAAGCACAACAATATAGGAAACTCTTGTCATAACAACCATAACATACAAAGGAAACATCCCCATAACATGGGATCTTGTCTCCTCTCCCTCTCTACCAATAATTGCCAAATAATATTGTAGAACAATCACATAATGAATAGAAAAGACAATAGAATACATTTTCCTTCAAGAGATATAAACTCTTCCTAAGGACATGAAACTTGTACTTTTCTTGCAAGTCAAAGGTTGATGGGAAAAATTGTAAGAAAACATGGTCAAGAAAGGAACATACTTCCAAAGGATAGTGGCAAGGTCAAATCATCAAACTTGCCCCTTTCTTCTTCCTATCTTGTGGTATCACAATCCCCTTGTTTCTCCCTCAAACAACCTTGTTGGTGGATATTAAATTATTATGTATTTTCACTTTTTATACATGCCTTTATATATACATGAGCATATTGTAGAAAATATGTCAACTACATTGTAAATATAACCCACCATTGGGACTCCTATGCATACACAAGTCGGGCCTTGCCTTGGATTCCACACTTGGAATATTTCCAATGTCTTTCACATATTTAAAACATGAGATAATTATATCTCAACCCATCACATAAGCCACTTCATGTCATCATACATGATTAATATGCATTATAGTCTAGAGGTCCAAACTAAGATATTATAGCCAATTTATATGAAAAGGGTCTTCAAAAACTAAAATTGAGGGATAAAGGTAGAGACCGAAGACCCAATTTTATGGGAGGTGTAACTCTATTCAACTTGTATTGGGGTGGAAACTAGGGAGAGTGAAAACCTGCCCAATTTTTGTGGTTAGGGACACCTATGAAACCACATACAAGTGTTATGGTGGGAAGGTAAGGGTGGCACATTAGAATGACACATTTCCTTCTATTATGTGGAGGTAGAAGGTGGTATTACCTACTTTAGGTAACAATATGGGTACCAACATGGGTAGGGAGTAATTTAAATCCCTTTACATAACCATGGTTGTTATTCTTAGATATATGGTGTTTTAATCTTCGATTATGTTCCATTTAAAAAGTAAGATCTATTTTTTTCTTATGATTGCTAATTTTATTAACTTCCTTGTGGATTTCCCACTTGTCCAAATTAATGGGTTTTTGAGATGCCTTATTTATGATATTTTCTTTGAATCAAAACTATTTAAAGGTGATCCTCTCATACCAAATTGTAACCATAATTAAAATAAAAAATAACATCACTCATCCTTGCTTGACAAAGATAAACATCGATCCTTTCTTGACCTATACAATTGGTGATAAACTGAGCTGCACTCATGCTACTGTGACATATTGAATGAAGGAAACATCACATATATTGTAATGGAAATAGATATGGGTAGTTGAGTATGCCTCCATCTAGTTTCTTCTTATTACATATCATGTTGGGATACTTATTCCATATCACGTTGGGCTTGCTTTTTCATGTCCCCAATTAAATAATTTTCAAATAAGACTATTTGCAAATAATGTTTCACCAACCTACTAGTTCCCTAGGTTGAGATGGAGACATAAATTTTGTAATAAGGGGATATGTGACCCAAAAGGACATTATTTTACCATATTCACGTTTAAATGGGTCACATAAATAATAAATGCTAAGAAAATAATGTGGCATGGGTTCATGAAGCCACTTGGAAGCTTGTGGAGCCTTTGGGTGACTAGATTCACTACACACTTGGCATGATATTCATCCACATTCAAACACATGGGTAATGTAACATTATTGTATGGTTATCTGGTTTCAAATATCATATAATCATCCAAGGAATTCGAATTGGTAGAAAAGGGTAACTCCCATGGAAGAGGAAGAAGATAGAAGACAAGGTGTGCCACTTGGAAGGAGATTCTATGCACTCTATGACAAGTATGAAAAATTCAGACCTGATTGCTGACATATGACAAATTTGACATGACAGGGCTAAAAATATATACCAAGAGGTAGAATTTGGGAGTTAGAGGCAACCATTCGAATTGGAGCATGAAGAGGAAGACAAGTGTCTAGAGGGTTACTAAACGACCAAGATGAGTTGGAGGAATATCATGGAGGTAATTTCGACCTCAGAATACCTCATGAAGTTAATAAAATGATTTCATGAGGAAGGATAATAGCTTTTTATCATTTGTTAATTGGCCTTTGTCATTTTGAATAGATTTTTCTTGTCTAATGCATGGTGATTGTTCACTCTCCCTACTTGTGAATCAATTTCAAGGGAGTTGGATTCCTTTACAAGTTGGTTGATGCATAGGAAATTCAGACCTCCCATTGGAGCTTAATGATTTTTATTTTCAGGTTGAATGTCCATACATTTTAATTCTCATATATCTCCCTATTCTCCCATTCCTTCTTTTTCCATGGTGTCTTTCACATGTGGAAGCCTGTACAAGTTCACTATGCTGAACAATCTTGAAATAAGCCAACTTGGGAAAACTCTCATAAGTCCCAATTGGTGAAACCAATTCTTCTCAAACTTGTAGTGTTGGAAAGAGGATAGATGAGGATACCTTAGTATGAAGTTTCAGACATAGAGGAGCACTAATTTCATAAATACCGCAAAAACAATGTTAGGAAATTTTGCAGAAAAAATTGAAGAAAACTAGGGCATCAAATATTTTGCAGTTCTGATCACAGTTTTTGGAAAATGAGTAATATTTTCAACTCGCCTTAAGGAGGTGCATATTTCTATCCAATCAGATCTAAAAGATTCCAAGTTTTGAAAATTAGGGTTCCTTTGACAAACCTTATATCATCGAGCTCCAGAACCAAGATGGACACCTCAAATCGATAAGATCTAATATTTTCCTATTTACATTTTAGGTTCTCATTTCAAAATGACTAATCACACCAGCTTGATCACAATCTTGGTGAAGCTCACAACTTCCAATCATGGAAGTATAGGAACTCCGTGATCTTCGAATAAATTGACTTAGATCAGTAAGGAATTTCTAAGAACCGGAGGGAGATGAGGCTAAGGCTAGAGCCAAGAGAATCATTACAGATTCTATTAAAGATCATCTCATCCCTCATGTGTCATCCTTGAAGACACCAAAAGGAATTGTTCAATTATATGAAAAAGCAATCGAATAATAATAATATCTTGTTATAACCACCATGAATGGTTTCCCATGATCATGGGATTCATTCATTCGATGAATGTGTGCCAAAAGGAAGTGATTTCCTTCATCAGACTCTAGGAAGAATGTAGACAAGAATAATCTCTACTCATAATAAGAGAAGAGAAGATGGGAGCAAATGAAGATCAATCTCTCACAAAGATCCCTCAAGCGACGAGGAATATGAAGGACTCAATTCTTGAAGAACCTCTTATCCATCTTATCATTTGGATAAGAAATCATGTTGTTATGAATGAAGAAGATGATGAATCTAAAGGCTCAAGAAGAAGTCTTCCCACGGAAAAAATAAATATAAGTATTTGAATTGTCTTTTCCTATATATCTAGTTGTTTATATGACATTGTTTAGTTATTATGCATGATTGAATGGTTGCATTAATGACACTATAATACTAATATGCATGTGATGGGAAAGATCACGTACAATCACCTACATGAAATGAAGGATGAGAATTCTTCAGAAGAACAAGTGACAATAGTTCAATATTCACTCTAATAAGCATACATGAAAAGGAACCTGAAGCTTCTTGGGTGAAAGACACCATGGCAAAGAAAGAGCTCGAGAAGAACATGAAGATTACGGTAGATCCACCTCGAGAGATTAACACCACCTTGGGGATGAGCAGCAATCCAAGATGAATAATAATATGATGATACTTTCAAAGAATGAAAGAGGCCTCAGACACAATGCATTTATGTGACACTGTTGAGCAACATCATTGATGCAAAACCTTCTAGCTATGAAGTAGCCAAGAAGAAAGGAAAGGAGAGCACCAGTTTAAGATGAATGATGTTTAGGATGTGGTATCAAGACCTGAAGCGAATTCCTTAGTTTCTTCCAAATGGATCTACAAGATCCAACATGCACTAGATGGAAACAACATGGGATACAAGGAAAGTTTAGTAGCAGAGGAAGCCACTTGTCACTACAGTACATAATGTTTTGATACATAGAGTACGAAAGGAAGAGGGAGAATGATGGTCCACTTCAGAGGGAGTGACTACAAAAGATCTTGAGGTTCGACATGGTATGACTGGATGGAAAAATTACTGATGGGTCTAGGATTTACTGAGAGTAAAGCAGATTCCAACCTTTGCTTCAAGGTTGAAGGAGGAAGACCAGTGATGCTCCTGTTATATGTCAATGACTTGTTCCTGACAGGGAAAGGGGAACTCATTAAAGTTGTAAAAATGAGACTTGTTTCTAAGTTTGAGATGAAGTACTTGGGTATGATGCACTACTTTATAGGCATGGAGGTGTTGCAAAGTGCACATGAAATATCCCTTGGACAAGGGAAGTATGCAATAGAAATCCTGAAGAGGTTCGAGATGATGGATTGGAAGGCCATGGACATAGCTATGGCATCAAACCTGAAGCTATTGAGTGATGCTTTGTCATATTCAGTTGATGCCACAATGTATCATTAGATGATTGGGTCCTTGATGTACCTAATGAATATGAGACCAAATATTTGCTTTATTGTGGACACATTGAGCCAGTTCCTCATGGATCCAAGACATCTTCACCTAATGGTTGCAAAGAATGTAGTGAGTTACCTAAAGGGTATAGTTGAGTATGGGCTCAAGTATGATACAAATTAGAAGACTAACCTGGAAGGTTATGTGGATTCAGATTGGGCAGGAAGTACCATTGATAGGAAGAACACTTTGAGGTATTGCCTCAATATAGGATCAAGTGTGATCTCTTGGTTTAGTAGGAATAAGTCCTACGTGGCATTGAGTATAGCCAAAGCAGATTATGTTACAGCTTGTTTGGCAGTTGTGAGGAAGTATGGTTGAGGAAGCTATTGTCTAATTTTTTTGATCTCAATTTAGATTATACTTGTATATATTGTGACAACCAGAGTTGTGTGAAGTTTTTGAAGAACTCAGTGTCTCATGACAAGTCAAAGCATATCGAGATCAAGTATCACTATATCAGGGATATGGTGCAAAGAGGAGTACTAAAGCTCCAGTATGTTGTGACGAACGAGTAGATAGCTGATGCGTTGACCAAGCCGTTGGCTAGAGTGAAGTTTGAGTACTTCTTAGAGAAGCTTGGTGTTGTTCAGATTGAGGTTCCCTCCAAGGGAAAGTGATACACATGAGCCCTTCCTGGATGGTAGTAGGTGTGTCCTACCATGCTCATGGATGTAATTGTTGAATCCTTTCTTGGATGGTAGGAGTTTCCTACCATGCTGGTGAATGTGAATGTTGTGTTATGTGTATCTGGATTGTGCTCTAAGATTATCTAAAGTGGAAATCCTTGCATAGGAAAGGTACTACACCCATCATGAAAAAGGGTTGGATTTGTAGTGGAAATCCTTGTAGAGGCAAGGTAGTGTACCCAACATGAAAAAGGCCTGGATCTATAGTGGAAATCCTTGTAGAGGTAAGGTATTGCAGCCAGCATGAAAAAGGGATGGCTTTGTAGTGGAAATTCTTGCAGAGGAAAGGTATTGTACCCAACATGAAAAAGGGTTGGCTCTATAGTGGAAATCCTTGCAGAGGAAAGGTACTACACCTAGCATGAAAATGGTTGGATCTATAGTGGAAATACTTATAGAGGAAAGGTACTACACACAACATGAAAAAGGGTTGGCTCTGTAGTGGAAATCCTTGCAAAAGCAAGGTACTACACCCAACATGAAAAAGGGTTGGTTCTGTAGTGGAAATCCTTACAGAGAAAAGGTATTTCACCCAACATGAAAAAGGGTTGGCTCTGTAGTGGAAATACTTGCAGAGGCAAGGTACTGCATGTTGGAGACATTTACCACCTTACACACTCATTTTCATCAATTTGGCCTAGTTAAACCACTATCCTAAGTATTATTGGATTAATTAACATCATTGGAGCATTAAATGTCATCATCTAGATCACATCCACGCCTACCTTCAGTCAAGGAGGCTAACTTAGCCTTCTCCTACATTCGCGGAGGCTAACTAGAACACTCCAAGGGTGATCTGAGTGATAGTAATGCACCTGATTGCTAACTGATGGTTACAATTAGTTAAATAGGGCAGTGAAGGCACCTCTCTTCATTAAATCAATTATTTAATGAACTGGAGTCAACAGGGGTGCCTCCAACCACTTCTGATGTTCAGTTACACTTTAGTTAACTTCATCGGGGTTCATTGGAGTCATTGAAGTGCTACCACTTCATGGTTGGCTTCCTATGACATGTGTCTGATCTCTTTCAGTTGAGACTCAGTCATTTATTGCACTTCGAATTTAGTTAGGGCTCATTTGAGTCAATTAGGGTTTCGATTAGTGGTTAACTTGAATGTTGACTGTGGCTTACATTCAGTTAAGCTAGACTCACTCAAGCAATTCAAATGACCTCCTTAGGAATTTGAATTGCTTCTCATTCATGCTTGTAGCATGATATTGTAATGTAATTACTCATTATTTGTGTGAATATATAGAGTGGCTACTCATTCCGTAGCCCGATTACACCATTTTCATGAATTATTTGTTATTAATCTTTGATGAGACTTGTGTTTAGTCCCTAGATCACTGTGCAAGTTTAATACTGCACCCATCATGAAAAAAGGTTGTCTCTGTAGTGGAAACCCTTGTAGAGGCAAGGTACTATACCCATCATGAAAAAGGGATAGCTCTATCGTGAAAATCCTTACAGAAGCAAGGTACTACACCCAACATAAAAAGGGCTAGATATTTAGAGGAAGTCCTTGCAGAGGCAAGGCCTACATACAACATGAAAAAGGGTTGGATCTATTAATGAATGCCTACATGGAGGCTAGGCCTACATCTAGCATGAAAAACGAATAGCTCTATAGAACTTCCTATGATGAGTAGATTTGATAGATAGAACCATTTCTCGAGATAGAGAAGAAATGATATTGATGGTGATCTATCTTTGATGATGATCTAGTGACGAAGACTTGTTCTGATTAATTATGTCAATAGAATACCTTCCTATTTAATAGGGAGTGTTGATGTATTCATGACTTCAGAATGTATTCACTTATTGTATTTCATTATACCCTGACGGAGATGTTTATTCCTCCGATTGGGAGATTCATTAATATAATAAATTCATGTAAATCCATTGAGGTTAACCCTTTGTTGTAAGTCGGGGAAATAGTCCCCACAATTGAGGGCTATCAGGGTTATTAGACTCTCCTAGTGAGTTCAGCCTTGTAGAGTAATTGTCAAGTGGAAAAATAATATAAATAGAGAGTGAGACTTTATTTGAAACACACACTCACTCAACAATAGCACATGAGTGAGAGAAGAGGAACTTGCACAAGTGAGAGAGAGAACAATTGTCAGAGATCATCTTTGTTTCTTTGGTTTTTAATTTTTCCATTGGTGCTCATTCTATCTCTGAGGAAGTTGTGGGGATTTTCCTTTATGGTTTCCTTGAGGAAAATTCTTTGTGTATGTTGTCTCTTGTGATTATTACTGTGAATGTTATTCTCTCAGATAAGATCCTAGATCATATTGATTAATTGATAAAAATATAACAATTTGTGGAAGGGTTTTCCTTTTAGTATTGTTATTTTTAGGAATAAATTTGTATTCCATATATTACCACCATTTTTCATTTACTCTTAGAACCATATATTCTACCTTTGCTATGTCAAGTCTTTCTAGTAATGCAAATTTCCCTTAGGCAATTTCTATGAGTGTTACCCTACAAATGTTGCAGATCATAATCCACTTGTAGAACTTAATAAACATGATTAAGGGTATTAATTGATGTCTAATACTCATTCCATTACTATTTTCTGAAATTTGGGAGGTTCATACTTGATTAGGAGAGCTAGTTTGTCCATCACCCTTGGGAGGATTTGAACACAATTTCCTAGTAATTTTGGTCTTTTGTCATTAGCCCCAAACAAGTTTTCAAAGGTATAAATTATAATAAAAAGTATCCATAAACCACATTGGAATTTTCTAAAACTCACCATACCATCTCCTTTCAAATTCAAGACCATTTGGTGAAATTTGAAACCCTCTAGAGTCATGACTAGTTAAGCTCGAATTTTGCCCAAATTGCACTTTTCTCCAAAATTCCAAAAAAGGGACATTATAGTGGTATCGGAGCATGGTATTGACACCTATTAAAGATATGGATTATAATAGGTATGATGAGGACCTTAAAAATTCATTAAGGAAACTCTTGAAGGTATGACTAAGCAACTTATGCAAGGGTTCGAAGTGATGGCTACTCAATTTAGGGGTAAGCTGGAAGCCGAGGATAGTAGTGGTGCTTCCCATCATGGAAATAAAAATAATACCATTAATTTTAAATACTTTTATTATTGGTTTAATTCATTTATGAACAATAATGAATATGTGAACTCATTAAGGAACAATCAGAAATCTACAAGTATGGAGGAGACCAAGGAGCCACAAAGTTCCGTGGGTGGTGAAATAGAAAATGTATTACATTAAGAGGATCGAAAGTCACTCCCAAGTGACTTTGAAAAATATGAGAAAACATCACAGGATAATGAATAAGAGAACCTTGAAACTATAGAATATAATTTTGAGACACATTATACTATGGACATGGACTAAATAGCATCTACTAATGGATGCTTGAACTATGGAGGAGTACATACTGATGGGTGCTCACAACTCTATGTTGGTGACATAGATACCATATTGGAAAATTTTGATGCATTACAAGTTTCTCATGAGCATAAATATGAATACCATGTAGAAGCCAATGAAGAACCAAGGTCAACTTCCCCATCACCACTTGAGCTTCAAGAAGTCGATCCAATCAAAAAGAAAGAAGAAGAGGAGGTTCACTCATTTGAACTATCCTTCACTGAAGGGTCATTGAATATGAGTGAAATAAATATCCATGAGTCCCTTAGAATACTCCATTACACTAAAGCATTGTTATCAAATTCTTGTTGGAAAGTTTCTTCATTGGAGGAGCCATCCTTCCTTGAAGACATGGAGAAGATTCAAAGAGCAATGTGCACAATTGAAGGGAATTTCATGTCTTTTATTTTTGATAAAAAAAAGTTGGTTGAGATTAATGAATGGTTACATGAATCATACTTGAACAATCATTAGGATATTCATAAGCTCAAAAATCAAAATGAGAAACTTCTTAAGAGGTTGCAAGATACTTGTTCTTTCTCCTATGTTTCAGAGTATAATATGGTAGATTCCTTGGAGGATTCTCATGACATGATGGATCATGAGAGACATGTAAAAATGCAGGTTCTTGATGTGTTTGAATATCGGCTTGATGAGATCCAATCACTTGTTGTGGTGGAAGAGGAACTTGAGTTGCCTCTTGAAAATTGTTACACACTTTTTGGACAAGTACATGACTCCACTACCTTGGAACCAACCTATGAGGAAAGTTTGGAGTTTTTTTGGAGGTGCATGTTTCTACCCCTCTAGATCATTAATGTGATGAAAATTTTGCACTTTCTGATCATTTGGGTGAGTTGGTTCTTTATCCTACATCCTACACTTCCAAATTTTGCAGCATTCATCCTAATGAAGTATGGGTGAAAGGTTTATTTTTTATAGTGCTACATGAAGAGTGTGGAATTTATATCTCTCATTTTGAAGATGCCATGATTAGAGAACAATATTATTTACATTTTCAGCAGCATCCTTTGTTGCATTATGATCATATACATCTACATGGGTGCACCTATAATGTTCACTTGAGTCACTTGGAGACTCACGATTTTCCTTGCCCCTTTCCTAATCCATTTGATGTTGAAGGAACTTCATCCCACACTTGGGTGAAGAGGTATATGATTGAGGAACATTATTATTGGAAGCAACAACCTCTATTATTTCATGATGATGTACATATACATGGGTGTATTGATGAGACTTCCTTGAGACACTTGAAGTCTTCATGTTTTCTTTGCTCCTTATTTGGTTTAGATTTTGGTGGAGGTTCTTCATTCACTTCTTGGATAAAAGAACACATGGCTTATCATTATTTTGATGCATCTTACATTCTTTTCGAGCAGCATTATAGGACATGAGATCCTCACCTATGTCATTGGAGAAGACCTGATATAATATTTGATGCTTGTGTGTATGGGCCATATGATGATCTACTTACTTGGATGTATAAGAAATTTCATGATTCTTTGATGAGGTGCATTCTTGATGTACATTTGTATGATTTTGTTATGTACTTTCATCATCTATATTTTGTACTCTTGATTTTTGGAAGGGTTCCATACAAGAAATTAGATATTGTCATTGCTTGGTTTCATCTCACTTGGAGTAGCAATTCGATTTTTTGGTTTGAATAGAAATTTCACACCATGCATGTATCATGATCATATGGGACCCTGAGATCATTTTTGGTCTCATTGGTTTCAATTTTGGGGGAAAACAAGAAACAATGGATATTTAGTCACCAATTGAGAAGATGATAGTAATTAAAGTAGTGAAACAACGAGCATGGTGGTTCCTCTCTGAAATTTTCTTGCAATCTTAAGAAACTCAAAGTTTGGTAACTCAGAACCAACTTCAAAGAATTATACAGAAGCAAAAAGGGGTGAAAGTTCAGAAAAGTCTTCCAAAATATGGAGGTAAAGATTATTTGCACAAATTTTGTTTTAATGGATTTTATTAATCCTTTTTGGTGTTAGTGGTGATGTTACATGATAAATCAATATGCACAATCCACATCTCTTTACATTTGGGAAAAAAATATTGCAGTACATGAGTGCCACTACTCAAATTGCAGCTAAAGAAAATTAATGAGCAGAGCCATAAGAGAGCACTTGGTGCAAGGGAAGGATTACTAAATGAGGATTCCAGTTGGGAATACAATTTTCTTTTGTAGCGTATAAACTTGGCACTGATTGAGAACAATAAATCTTGATTGGGGAGGATTTTTCATGTCCCCTATTAAATAATTTCCAAATAAGACTATTTGCAAATAATGTGTCACCAACCTACTAGTTCCCTAGCTTGAGATGGACACATAAATTTTGTAATAAGGGGATATAGGAAAAAAAAGGAGATTAGGTTACCATATTTACATTTAAATGGGTCACATAAATGATAAATACTAAGAAAATAATGTGGCATGGGTTCATGAAGCCTCTTGGAAGCTTGTGGAGCCTTTGGGTGACTAGATTCCCTACATACTTGGCATGATATTCATTCAAATTCGAACACATGGGTAAAGTAAAATTATTGTATGGTTATGTGGTGTCAAATATAATAATGAGCCAAGGAATTAGAATTGGTAAAGTATGGTAACTCTCATGGAAGAGGAAGAGGATAGAAAACAAGGCCTGCCACTTGGAAGGAGATTCTATGTACTCTATGACAACAAATGATGGAAGATTCTATGACAAGTATGACAAATTCAGACCTGTTTTATGAAATATGAAAAATCTGACATGAAAGGGATAAAAATATCTACCAAGAGGTAAAATTTTGGAGTTAGAGGAAACTATTTGAATTGGGGAAAGAATTGGAGCATGAAGAGGAAGACAAGTGTCATGAGGGTTACTAAACCACTAAGCTGAGTTGGAGGAATCTCATGGAGGTAAATTCAATATTAGGAGGCCTCATGAAGTTAATAAAGGGATTTCATAAGGAAGGAGAATATATTTTGATAATTTGTTAATTGGCCTTTAGCATTTTGGAGATCTTTTTCTTGTCCATAGCATGGTGAGTGTTCACTCTCCTTGTTTGTGAACCAATTTCGAGGGAGTTGGACTCCTTTCAAAGTTCATTGATGGAGATGCCATTCAGAACTCTCATTGGAGATTAATGAAGGATTTTTATTTACAAGTTGAAGGTCCATACAGTCTAATTCTCATCTATCTCCCTATTCTCTCATTCATTCTTCTCCATTTCCCCACACTCACATTTGATGGCGCACTTGTTGGAGTGATTCTTGTGCCTTGCTGAGGATTGTTGATTTCCAAGATTTGATTTATGATGTATGCCTCTGTAATATCATATTCATATTCTCTTTAATTCAAAATATAATAAATGCATGTATGAAATCCTCGCATTCCCCATGCTCTTGAATAACTAGTTTTCATGGATTTGGCTTCAATATTGAAGTAGCTTTACATCAGATTTGTATGTGGACATTTATATGATTTTTATGATGATGGGGAAGAAATATATGATGTATTACTCTGTAATATTATTTCCACATGCTCCATAAGTTGAAATATCATAAATACATGTCCGAAAAGTTGCATACTCATGCCCGTGTATCACTAGTCTTCATGGATTTTAGCTTCAATCTTGAAGTCATTTTATACCAGATTTGTATGAGAGATATTCTATGAGTTTGAGGATTTTGTGACATCCAGATATGACGTATTATTCTGTAATTTAATGTCCATATACTCTGTGGGTCGAAATCAAAGATACTCATATGTGAAACTCTAGCATTCCCATGCCATTGAATCACTAGTTTTGATGCCTTTGAATTCAATATTGAAGGAGTATTGTATCAGAATTTTGGGAGGGTTTTCCTTTTAGTTTTATGTTATTTTGGAAGACATATATATTCCATATATTACCACCATGTTTCATATTACTCTCAGAACCATATATTCTATCTTTCCTATGTCAAGTTTAGCTAATAATGCAAATTTCCCTTACACAATTTCTATGGAAGTTACCCAACAAATGTTGCAGATCATAATCCACTTGCAGAAATTAATAAATATGTTTAATGGAATTCATTGATCTCTGATTCACATTCCCATACTATGTTCTAAAATTTGGGAGGTTCGTACTTGATTTGGAGAGCTAGTTTGGCCATCACTTTTGGGGGGATTTGAACACAATTTCCTAGTAATTTTGGTGTTTTTGGCATTATCCCCAAACAAGTTTGTAGAGGTATAAATTATGATACAAAGTATCCATAAACCACATTGGAATGTTTTAAGAATCACCATACCATATCCTTTGAAATTCGGGACCATTTGGCGAAAGTTGGAACCCTCTAGAGTCATGACTAGTTAAGCTCGAAGTTTGCCCGAATTGTACTTTTCTCCAAAATTCCAAAAAAGGGGACATTATATGCATGTGGTATTATGATAAAGAGACTTAATTTCGAGGATCATAGAATCCAAGGGAAGTGTTGCAAAAAAGAGTGAAGTGGGTACTTTGCCAAGCAAATTTCCCACCATAACATTAATCTCTTTTATCAATGTAGCAAGAGCAGGGACAACTATTGTACCAACCGACACATGTATTCTGTATGTTGTGGCTAAATGGCCAACGTACTTTTGAGAAAACTCATGGAACTCCTCATGATTGATCTGTCAATAATTATCTTTATCATATTCCTACATGCAATTGCTATCCATCGATGTTTACTACTCTAACAGACACACCCACACCCACACCCACACACATACACATATTTATTGATATAAATTTTTCAAATGCATGATATGTAAATTGCATTTTTCCCAAATTCATTTGCTTAGAATTTATCCTTTAACCTCACAACCCACTATAGGAACATTTCAAAATGGGTTAATCTAAATGCATAAAATCTCTAACACCACTTTGTATCATATTGACATTCTTTCCTTATCCATCCAACTACCCACTAGATTTATTATGTAATTTAAAACATTCGTGAGGTCAAATGTAACGTCTAACAACAATAAATTATCAAATTCATAAGAAAATATAAAATAGAAGTGGAAAATAACAGTGCATGTCATAAATTCTTTCATTGCCCATTTAATTTAATGCATGTCATAAATTATTTCATTACCCATTTAATTCAATGCAATACCACAATAAAAAATTATTCCACGAGAACACAACCATAAATAATTATTTGCAAATAAAGCCATATTTAACAAACTAGTTTCTAGGGAGCGTTTTCCACAAACCATAAGAGTGAACTACAAATTCCACCCCTAAGGTCAACCACGATGCCACCAAGGTATATGGATCTCCTATGAACTCAAACTCATTCAACCCAGTCTATTACTCTCATGACAAGCCATATCCTCACTTAGATCCCTTGAATCCCTTTGTTAGTCATCAAAACAACCATGACACTCTCTTCCCCTACCCACACAACCTAAGGAAGACCTACTTTTTCTCTCCTCTCATAGGTACTCTTTCAATCCAATGTTCTTTAGTGTATGTAAAAAGAGCCCAATGTGTTTGTTTCCTACAAGTAATAGCATGGAATAGAAGACACTTTCCCTCAACAAGTTAATGAGGAATTGTAGGTATAAATGTGTTGCTAGAGATACCTTGATTCTAGACATGGTATCTCTCTCCAACCATCCCACTTTCCTCCAAATTTTCAATAGCAATCCCTTGAAATTCTATGGGTTCCTACCAAGCACAAGAAGAGAGGAAACTCTTGTCATAACAACCATAACATCCAAAGGAAACATTCCCATAACATGTGATCTTGTCTAGTGTCCCTCTCTACCAATAATTGCCTAATGATAATGGTTCATTTCTATTGAATTTTATAGGTTAGATGAATTTTAATACCAGTAATAAACTTCAATACATGAACATATAGAAACTGAAGTAAACATTAAATTGTAATAAAACATAGCAACATAACTTCCAACTTAAAGCTCTGTTGGTCACTGCATTAATTTTAATGCTCTGCTGGTCACTGCGTTAAAGTTGATCATTGATATGTTTCACGGAATGTCATGTACATAAAAATAATAAATAACATGTACAGAAAAAAAATTCTCAAATAAACTACACAATATTACTAAGTTAGAGAATCATAAACATTATTGGATCCGCCTTATACTCAGAAAATTCTAAGTTTAATCTTGTCACTAAAAGGACAAGTCAAACTTGGTTAAACCATATACATACCTTGAGAGAGAGAGAGAGAGTTTAGGTAGAAGTAAATAGGCCTTCAATCAAATTTGCATTCACGCTACTGATACAATGTAGAAATCAATATATACCATCACGATAGCTAGAAGATCTTGGAGTCTGCTTTAGATAACCTAGTCCATGGAGTAGACTAAGTATGCAGGGACAACCACGAGCTATCAAATTCATGGATCATATAGAGTGTGGAGGGATCACGCTAGGAAGGTATCGACAGCCAACAATTGGAGCCGAAAAACAAAGTAAACATGAATCAGTGTAGTCTCGTGCAAGTAGTATCTGAAAGAAAAGAAATAACTCAGATCAGTGTCGACAACCACACAGAAGAAAAAAAAATGCAGGAATCCAACAAAGGAAAACCACATGAACCAAACGACAAACAGCTCGTAAAGGAAAACATCCCGTGAAAGAAAAACGACGGAGAGAAAAACCCAGTTGGTCAATAAACAAATCGCAGAAGTCAAATCACCGAGATATCAAGTAGATCCTATGAAAGATAAAATCACAAAGGTAAATCATGCAAATCCCATGAGGAAAAATCACAAAGGTCACCACAACACTTAAAATTGCAGAGATCATTGTAGACAACCACATCAAGAAAAATCATGAAGGATTAATGGAATGATCAAAGTAAGAGCTTTTGTTTATATATATATAGGTTAGGACAAGTTAAAAACTAAATAAAAATTAGATGGAGCACAAGTAAATGGAAATATTTATGAAATAATAAAGTCCAAAAGTTTTATTATAATAAAACCATTAAAACCATAAAGTATGTCAATTGGTCCAAAAGAAAGAACTAATAAGGGTAGTCCAAATATTTAGAATAACTTAGAAACTCGAAAGTGGTCCAAAAAAAACATAATATAAAAAATAAAATAAAAAAGCAATCATGACATAAGGCTATAACACTTTAATGGTTCATGAGTATTTATTAATAAAATCATAAAGATTTTATTAATAAAAACTATAAAATAATAAATTTAAATAAAGTCATAAAGTGAAAGTCCATAGGTCCAATATAAAATAAATAGTCCAAAGTAACAATATAAAATAAATAGTCCAAAATAAATAGTCTAAAACTACAAGTGGGTCAAGGTTCCAAAACATAAGATAACCATAACAATATATGGTCCAATGGTCTTTCATAAACCATTAGGTAAATACACTCCAAAAGTAGGAGTCATCATAATCAAAGGTGCACATAAGTTAGGGTACTAGGACCAAGTATGAATAAGACCCATAGTCAACAACCACAAGATCAAGGTGAACCGTAAAGGTGGACAATCATTCAATTAGGATAAACAATACCAAATATTTTTCTATCTCAAGGTACATAGTTTTATATATTTTTTCATCACTGTATAAGGGGGAAGATCCAAACATATGGTACAATCCTTTTGTCCTTGACACTGCTCCTAAGGGTTAGGTACTAGGGACATCATCAAGGGGTGGCCAGTCCCTTGAGAATCAACCTAGAAATAACCGATTAGGAGAGGGGACATCATTATCTTCCATTCTTAATGAATGGATTTCATCGTTAGGCTGAGTTTCAGTCTCACACTGAATCAAGTTGATCAATCCCTGGACCCTAACTGGGTCCTCCATTCTCTCATAGAATGGTTCTCAGTACTAAGATGAGTTTCAGTCTCTCACTAAAAATTGATGAATTGCCTACAGGACTTTCTTGGACATCATGTCCCTGGTTCCAAACCAAAAATATGTCTCTGTCTCTATCTGTAGGATCTACTTGAACATCGTGTCCCTGGTCCTAGACCATAATACCCTATAAACACATACGGGCCCTAGCCACATGCTAGGGGCTTTGCCATGGCATCAACCTACTTGGTCCTAGACCAATAAACCTAGGAGACTACTAGGGTCCCTAGGGTACCTTCTAGGGTCTTACTCTGCCCTACTCAACTGACTAGGAAACCATTCTCTGAGAATGGGTCTCGTAGTTGCACTAAATTTAGCACTCCCTCTCAGCAAGAGCGACATTCTCAGCATATTGATAACATACATCACCCTTACATGGTGATAACTCATCTCGTTGTCTTTCATCCTGTCATCAAGTATAGGGCTTCTTGATAACTTCAGACAGCTCTCCATCTTAGCACAAAGCATGATATCATAGATCCTCCTAGAAGTTATAGTTGACTTCCCTTAATGGCTGAGAATTATTTTCCACAAATCAATTTTCTAGATCTGTTGTTGGACTGACTCCTCATACTAGGAGTAAACTAAATCAGTGACATGGCTCTCACTGGAGAAACCTTGAAGCTTTTCAATAGGCTTCTCAACGAGATTAAATGTAGGATTCTTGGCCTTCTCCCTCTGCTTCTCTAAGCGGGAAGTCTTATACGCTTCCATCTCCGAGTCACTGGAGGACTGATGGAAGATTAATTTTTCATCTTCTACAACCCCACTTGGTTGGGGACTAGAGAGTACAAATTTCTCCTTCTTGATCTCTGAATCTTAACTGGGGTATAGAGTTTTAGCAGCATGTCCTGGGACCTTATAGAGGTCACCTTCACGAACTCCAATCATAATGATTGAGTTTATACTTATATCTTTAGACCATATAAAAACTTTTCCTTCTGAGAAAGTTATAGAGTACCCCTTGTCTTCTAAAACTGTCACTGAAATAACATTCTTCTTTAGACTAGGAACATATAAAATTTCCTCAACATTAATCAACGTACCTAAATCAAGCTGTATGTTGGTTGAACCAACCCATTTAATGTCAAAGGTGCTTCCATCTTCAAGTTCCACTTTCATGTGAAACTGCTTCGTCTTAATAGATGCCAAGGTCTCGTTAAATCCAGTCATATGCTTAGATACTCTACTATTTATCCACCAGGAATCTGAAAATTTGAAGGTGGGACTTGAAAGTGTTGAGGCCAAGTAATATTCTTTTCCTTGACCTGGATTCTTGGTCTCAACCTTAGACCTCTTTTGTTGAGGTTTCTCTTCTTCTGTAGCAACTGAAACATGGTGTTTGTTTCTATGCCAATTTTTGTTAGATGTTTTTCTACACTCCCATGCATGATGACTAGGCTTACCACAATTATAACACTTAACTCTTGATTTAAAGGAATACTTACCTCGAGGTTCCTTACTATTGTCCTTGTGTGGTGAGGCATTCTTTCCTTTCTTTGTTTTGACAAATAGAGCTTGATTATTTTTTGGCAGGGGCATGGATTTGCTTTGGATCCTGCTTTCTTCATTTAAACAATCATGCCACAACCTTTGAAAGTTGGGTTGATCCCCTCGTCCATTTACTGAAGCCAATAATGTCTCCCATATTATAGGGAGGCCATCAAACACTATCTGCACGAGATCATCATCTTCTACCTTATCTCCAATGGCCAAGAGTTGGTCTCTTATCTGAGCGATCCTAGAAAAGAAGGTAGAAACCTTCTCATCTTTCTCCATTCTAATTGATCTAAGTTGTTTCTTCAAGACTCTTCTCTCAGAAGGATATTTCTTCTCATAGAGGTTAGCTAGAGCATCGAAGCATTCTTTGGCAGTCCTTAATGGAGCTAACACAACCATCACGTTATCTTTAACTGAGTCAAAGATAACTCACTTTGCCTTGGCTTGCTTCTTCTTGAATGCTGCACTTCCTTGGGCTGTAGTAGGCTCTTCAACAACTCTAGTAACCAAATCATCTAGATCGCTTTCTTCTAGGATATTTAGAACCCTAGCCTTGCATGCATTGAAGTTGGAGGCTCCCTCAAGCCTATCTTCTGATTTTACTGAAGGAGTAGTCATCTTAACCTTTACTTGTCCACTTGAAAAGTAACCTTCTGTGAAGTATAGATCTTGTCTTAGGATCATTGTAGCTTATGTTGGCTACAAAACAGAGTTAGCTACACCCTATGCTCTGATACCGTGTTGAATTTTACAAGTTAGATGAATTTTAATACCAGTAATAAACTTAAATACATGAACATATAGAAACTGAAGTAAAAATTAAATTGTAATAAAACATAGCAACATAACTTCCAACTTAAAGCTCTGCTGGTCACTGCGTTAATTTTAACGCTCTGCACGTTAAAGTTGATCATTGATATGTTTCACAAAATGTCATGTACATAAAAATAATAAATAACATGTACACAAAAATAATTCTCAAATTAACTACAAATAAACTACACAATATTACTAAGTTAGAGAATCATAAACATTATTGGATTAGCCTTATACTCAGAAAATTTTGAGTTTTATCTTGTCACTGAAAGGACAAGTCAAACATGGTTAAACCATATACTTACCTCGAGAGAGATCAAGTAGAATTAAATAGACCTTCAATCAAATTCACAGTCATGCTACTGATACAATGTAGAAATCAATATATACCATCACGGTAGCTAGAAGATCTTGGATTCTGCTTCGGATAACCCAGTCCGTGGAGTAGACTAAGTATGCAAGGACAACCAAGAGCTATCAAATTCGTGGATCAGACAGAGCGTGGAGGGATCATGCTAGGAAGGTATCGGTAGCCAACAGTTGGATCCCGCAAACAAAGTAAATGTGAATCGGTGGAGTCTCGTGCAGGTAGCAGCCGATAGAAAAGAAATAACTTAGATCAGTGTCGGAAGCCACACAAAAGAAAAAAACACAAGCACCCAGCAAAGGAAAAAAACCCCGTGAACAAAACAACAGACAGATTGTAAAGGAAAACAACCCGTGAAAGAAAAACGACAGAGAGAAAAACCTAGCTGGTCAATAAACAAATCGCAGAAGTCAAATCACCAAGAGATCAAGCAAATCCTTTGAAAGATAAAAGCACAGAGGTAAATCATGCAGATCCCGTGAGGAAAAATCATGAAGGTCACCACAACACTTAAAATCGCAGAGATCACCATAGACAACCACGTGAAAAAAAATCACTAAGGATTAATGGAATGATCAAAGTAAGCACTTTATATATATATAAGTTAGGACAAGTTAAAAACTAAATAAAAATTAGGTGGACCACTAGTTAACAGAAAGCTCTATGAAATAATAAAGTCCAAAGGTTTTATTATAATATAACCATTAAAACCATAAAATATGTAAATTGGTCCAAAAGAAAGAACTAATAAGGGTAGTCCAAATATTTAGAATAACTTAGGAACTCGAAAGTGGTAAAAAAATAAAACATAATATAAAAAATAAAACCAAAAAGAAATCATGACATAAAGCTATAAGACTTTAATGGTTTACAGGTCTTTATTAATAAAATCATAAAGATTTTATTAATAAAACTATAAAATAATAAATTTAAATAAAGTCATAAAATGAAAGTCCATAGGTACAATATAAAATAAATAGTTCAAAGTAAATAGTCCAAAATAAATAGTCCAAAACTACAAGTGGGTCAAGGGTCCAAAACATAAGGTAACCATAACAATATATGGTCCAATGGGTTTTAATAAACCATTAGGTAAATACACTCCAAAAGTAGGAGTCATCATAATCAAAGGTGCACATAAGTGAGAGTGCTAGGACCAAGTATGAATAGGACCCATAGTCAACAACCACAAGATCAAGGTGAACCGTAAAGGTGGACAATTAGGATAAACAAGACCAAAGAATTTTCTCTCTCAAGGTACATAGTTTTATATATTTTGTCATCACTGTATAAGGGGGAAGATCCAAATGGATGGTACAATCCTTTTGTCCTTGACACTGCTCCTAAGGGTTACGTACTAGGGACATCGTCAAGGGGTGGCAAGTCCCTTGAGAATCAACCTAGCAATAACCGATTAGGAGAGGGGACATCATTATCTTTCATTCTTAATGAATGGCTTTCAGCCTTAGGCTGATTTTGAGTCTCACACTGAATCAAGTTGATCAATCCCTGGACCCTAACCGGGTCCTCCATTCTCTCATAGAATAGTACTAAGCTGAGTTTCAATCTCTCACTGAAAATTTATCAACTGCCTGTAGGACTTTCTTGGACATCGTGTCTATGGTTCCAGACCAAAAATATGTCTCTGCCTCTATCTGCAAGATCTACTTGGACATCGCGTCCTCCTAGACCAGAATACCCTAGAGGCACATAGGAGCCCTAGCCACATGCTAGGGGCTTTGCCATGGAATCAACCTACTTGGTCCTAGACCAAGAACCCTAGGGTACCTTCTAGGGTCTTACTCTGTCCTAGTCAAGTGACTAGAAAACCATTCTCTGAAAATGGGCCTTGCAGCTGCACTAACTTTAACAATTTCCTTCTGTTATGTGGAGGTAGAAGGTGGTGTTACCTACTTTAGGTAACAAGATGGGTACATGATTCTTAGATAAATGGTGTTGTAATCTTTGATTATGTTCCATTTAAAAAATAAGATCTCTTTTCTTACAATTGCTAATTTTATTAACTTCCTTGTGGATTTCCCACTTGTCCAAATTAATGGGTTTTTTAGATGCCTTATTTATTTATGATATTTGCTTTGAATCAAAACTATTTAAAGATGATCATCTTATACCAAAAAGTTGTAACCGGAATTAAAACAAAAAAGAACATTACTCATCCTTGCTTGACATAGGTAAACATCGATCGTTGCTTGACTTATACAATTGGCGATAAACTGAGCTGCACTCATGTTACTGTTACATATTGAATGAAGGAAATATCACATATAGTGTAATAGCAATGGATATGGGTAGTTCAGTCTGCCTCCATCTAGTTTCTACTTATTCCATATCACGTTTGGCTTGCTTGCAGTATTATGATAAAGAGACTTGCATTCAAGGATCACAGAAGCCAAGGCAAGTGTTGCAAAAAAGAGTGAAGTGGGTACTTTGCCAAGCAAATTTCCCACCTTAACAATAATCTCTTTTATCAACGTAGCAACTGCAGGGACAGCTACTGCAGCAACCAACACATTTCTTCTGTATGTTGCGGCTAAATGGCCAGCGTACTTTCGAACAAACTCGCGGAACTCCTCGCGATCGATCTGCCGATATGTATCTTTATCATATTCCTGCATGCAATTGGTATCCATCGATGTTTACTACTCTAACACTCTATAAAATTATGACAGAATAGATATTAGAGGGCACACTGATATGGCTCATCAGCATCAGTTTTTTCTAAGAATTCATATGATGAAAGGGATTCATTACATACCTCAAGCATGTTGTTCAGTAAATCCTGTGATGGAGGAACCCAATTGGCGCTAGGGATAGCCTCATTTATTTTCCTAACCGAAAACAACAATGATTTTTGTAACCCAATACTCCAACAATAATACAATGAAAAGACATTCAAAATACAGAGAAAACTTATCCCATATTCATGACATCAATTCCCTAAAGTTCAGTGTTCAGAACTTGAATAGCCTTACAATTCCAACGATCAGAGATCAAGTTAGCTCTATGCCTGTCTCACCATGGAAATCCAAATATTCCATGTAATGAGTACAGCCGCTTAATCTAACAGTTTGGACTAATCACATATAAAATTTTACTGGATTCGTAACATCATTTTTCAAAAGTTATTGTGAAGAACATTGATGAACCTATTTTTGTTTACTGAACAAAATCTCTTTGAAAATTCAGATGTTCGTTGTAATATTGAGCATAATCGGTTACGCTAAGTCCTTGGAGTGATCACTTATAGATTCTTACTGAAAGAACACAGCTATTGCTTGATGCTGGCTATAATTCGGAATTTTCTTCTTTCCTTTTGAGTAATCCAAACAACAATAATAAAAATTGAATTGATGATTGGTTTGAAGGGAAAGGAAGGATTAAAACCTAGGATAAAATGCTTTGAAACCAAAACAAGGAGTAATGCATTCCTCCAAGGCTTTTTCAAGGGTCCCTGCTTTGAAGGGAAAGGAAGGCTTAAAACCTAGCATAAAATGCTTTGAAACCCCTGCATGGATTAATACATTCATCCAAGGCTATTTCAAGAGTCCCTGATGCATGCTTGCTTGGAAGGGAAAGGAAGGCTTAAAACCTAGGATAAAATGATTTCAAACCCCTGCAAGGAGTAATACATTCATCGAAGGCTATTTCAAGAGTCCCTGCTGCTTGCTTGGAAGGGAAAGGAAGGCTTAAAACCTATGATAAAATGCTTTGAAACCCGTGTAAAGACTAATACATTCATTCAACACTATTTCAAAGTCCCTGGTGCAAGTTTTAAAAATGAGTTATTTAGAAATTGGCAATTTGGATAGCAAACTTATCCATACTCATAAGATCAATTTTCAAGGTTAACTTTAGAAATGAGTTATTGTGTATTTGTTAGAAAAGTTTGGGAAGGACAAATGTCCAATGCAGCATTGATGACACTCCCTTGAGCAATTGGGCTTAATTCAAAGTTTTTCTTTGTATCTAAATAATCAAAACCACTGCAGTTCATGCAAATGGCTTAATTCAGTTTTTTTTCTTTATATCAGATTAATTTATATCTGAGTAATCCAAAACAACAGCAACAACAATAAAATGATCTTCAAAACTACTCAATAAAAATTTGAGTTCAATCTTATCACAGTATTCATACCATCCATTATAAAAAAATTAGGTTTTTTAAGAAATGTTTTTATATCTGAGTAAATCCAAAACAAGAGCAACAACAATGAACGCAGTTCTTCAAAACTACCCCATAAAACTTGGAGTTCCAATCTTATCCCAGTATTCATAACATCCATTCTCAAAGATTAGGGTTTTTAAAGAAAATCTAGCCCCATTATTCATAACATTCATTCTCAAAGATGAGTGTTTTTAAGAAAAATCTAACCCCAGTATTCATAACATCCATTCTTAAAGATGAGGGTTTTTAAGAAAAATCTAACCCCAGTATTCATAACATCCATTCTCAAAGATGAGGGTTTTTACTAAAAATCTAATTACAGTATTCATAACATCCATTATCAAAGATTAGGGTTTTTAAGAAAAATCTATCCCCAGTATTCTCACATCCATTCTCAAAGATTATGGTTTTTAAGAAAAATCTGTATAACATCCATGCTCAAAGATTAGGGTTTTTAAGAAAAATCTAGCTAGACAAGGAGGAAATCCAAATACCCAATACAACATTAACGACATTAAATCGCACTAAACTAACTCATCGGAATAATCACTGTAAAATCTTACTGAAAGACCGCAGCTATTCCTTCATGCAATTGGCTATAATTCAGAATCTTCTTCTTCAGTTTAGCTTTTATTGGATCTTCAATGATGCCAGCTGGTCTTTTCTCTGCGCTATCTGTTGAACTCTCAGTCGATGTTAAGCTGTCAAATACGTTGTCTGTTATCTTGTTCAAAGCTTCATCTGAGATGATAACTGCATCATAATACAAATATTAAATAATCTATCACAGCTCGGATTGAACAACAAATTCAAACAGATGCATCTCAAAATCAAAAAGAAAAAATATATATATTAAAAATGCCATTAAGATCAATACATTTAAACGTGTTTCGCAAATCACCCCAGACTTGGCCCATGGTGTACTTGCTTGTGAGAAACCCTGGTGCTTGCAGACACAAAAATATATCATGAACAACCTGCAACTCCAGTACAGAATGTGCTAATTAGGAAGCTTATTTAATGCAGGAATGGTATGATATTGAAATTCCTGTTAAAGATTACTTAACGCAGAATAATTGAGTTCTACCAATGCAAGGAAGCCTGAAGAATACCCCGCTGTATTGTGATTCCAAACGTTTGGTCACCATTATTCGAATTCCCAGTTCCCAGAATTTTATCTGGACGCGTCAATACGGAAGGAAAGAATAGAACGCTATTGAAGGCTGAAATTACCACGAAAGGTATCGCCACATAATAATAATAATAACAACTAAGGTTGTGACTAGACACAAATCATGGGACGTTGAGATGCTCAACTAAACTTTTGTTAAATTTAATAATTATCAAATTGAATTTATTCATTAATATATTAATTTTCTTATTGAATTAATCATGGCTTTAACAAAGAGTGAAAGTGGATTTGAATATTTAGTCAAATCAATATGTTATTATTTGTGTGTCTCGTTAATATAGAATTAAGCAAACTTTTTCTTAATTGTAAAATTTTGATGAAAATATTATAATTAGATTCTAAATTTTAATTAATGGATTTTTATAAGATTTGAAAATATTCAAAATTATATAAAATTATTAAAAACATCATTTCATTATATATAAAAACAAATTCTTAATAATCCTTAATTTTTATTAAATTATATAAATTTATTTCCAATAAAACCATTATTTTGAACCTTTAATCTAATAATCTTATACATATCCACATTAATAATTAACTTCAATTCAACATGTTTTATTTTTTTTTCAACTTCGTAATAAATGTTATATACATTTATCTTTATAAATACAAATAAATTCTAAATATAAATTCAGAATATTTATAAATAAATTCTAAATAAAAATTGAGAATATTGGAGGTTTTCAATCCCGTTCAAGACAAAAGTCATTGTCCATAAAGCATTACAAGTAATTTTGGAAAAAAAAATCATATTGTATTCCTAAAATATATAGGGAAAAAAATTCATATGGTATTCCTAAAATATATTGCATTTTTTCGATATTTTTGAAATTTTATTATTTCTATCTTACAAAAAAGATTATCCCATAAGTTCTGAAACTATCAACAAAGTTATTCCTGTCTCAATCTTTGAAACTTGATATTCATAATGGATCCAACAAAACTACTTGCTATATATTTTAGAAAAAAACTTTCTTAAGGCCATAATTGCTTTATTCGGAAAACCTCCGAATCAAAAGGTACAGAGTGACAAAGAAATTCCAATTTAAAAAACAACCCATTCTCCTTTCTTGAGCAGTAAGCCCTCTTTAGAATAAGAATCATATTCCACATTAATTTCCCTATAGATGTGTCTCTCAAACTCTTAAGCTAAGCTTTGAACTCCCTCCAAGAGAGCTTGGAGAAGTAGAATGTGATAATTCCAAACCTTGTTTAGGGAGTTGATAACTATCATTGAGTCACCATGGACAATTAGCTTATCCAAGTCTTTAATTCTAGCTAATCTCACCAAAAGCAAAAGCATTGAAAGTTCAACAAAGTTATTGGTTCCAAAACCTAAACCAGCTTTGAAAGCAAACGAGACATTATCAGTAAGGAAATTATTCTACCTGCTCCACAAAAACCACTCTAAGCCTGAGAGGTTCCATCAAAGAAAGTGTAACGGTAAAAAACCGTTTTACTATAAATTCTCGAACTTCCACTTTCTAAAATACAAATAATCCATGAGTTGATAAAATAGATATGATATGATAAGTTTTTACATTGAGGCTCGCCTTTATAGGCTTGAGCATGTGTAGTGAAGGGTTACACCCTTTCATAACCCTTTCACTTAGTAATTTATAACATAATTAATATATTATTTCATATTTGTTACCCTCTTCATTATTTAATTATTAGTAGTTATTTAGTGTTTCTTTATTATATATTTGTGTTCATTACGTTGCCTCTCCCTTAGAATTGCTTTGTCCTCAAAGCACAATTATGGAAGACTTTATCCCTTGTTCTTGCTCGTAACCCCTTCTCATGACATTGTGTGTTGGAAGTTGCAACACTCGACGAAATAAGATGATACGTTCTTTTAAACATTGTGTGGAAATGTTGCGTCATTTGTGAAGTCGTCCATCCGAGATATACCTGTAACGGAATTATTTGCAGATCGATTGTTGGGAGTTGTCGATTTTGTCTTTGCTCTTTGTAGGAATAATACTGGTAATTTTCCTTTTGATCTTATCATCTATCATAACGACTCTTGTGATTTGGATGGCGATACAAAACTTGAATCGCCTGTGAAGTGTTTACCGGAACTTCAACTTTTGGTGCTTCTAAATATTTTTGTAATTGTTTTTTGGAACCATTTTCTGTTTATGCTTGTAGCGATGTGACAATAAGATTGTTCTTTTAAACCTTAACGACCTTTGCATTGCTTCCCTTTTCTGAAGTTTTAATTTGAGCCTTTGATGACTTCTCTATTGCGTTAGTCATTGTTTCTTTGTCAACACTTTCTCTCTTGCAATCTAGATTTTCTTGTAAATATTTATTCTACTGCTTTAGCTTCCTAACTTGTATAAGCATGTCCTGATTAAATTTATTTAAGTGAAAGAGTTCTTCTTTATAGTTTGAGTTGACAACGCCATATTGATTGCCTTGATTTTTGGTTTCTCTTTCTTTTAAGTTTTTTATGTGCTCTAACAATTCGTGATTAACCATTTTTAAAGAAGATAATTCTTCGTCTTTGCATGATAATTATTTCTAAAGATCTCGATTCTCCTCTTCAAACTATTGATTGCGTTGAAACTTATCCTTTTCCTTCTTGATTTATAGAAGTAATTTCTTGTTATGATCTCTTAGACGAGAGAAATATTCTTCTTCTTTTTTTAAATAAAACATGAATTACTATATAGAAGCCATATTACAGAGCAAAATACATCTAGAGCTGACCCAAAAACAGGGAGGCCTTAGTCCAGTCCTGTGGAAACCAATCTGGGACTTGACCAGAACTGTTTTGCCAAAAAAATACAGAGTTTTTTCAGAGCCTCTTGCACCCCCTAATGTCTCTGTTCCTGCTATGGGTCCTAATGTTGTTACATTGCTCTCCCACCCACATCAAAATTGACGAATTGAGGGACCTGTCGCTACCAGGACCCCAATTGACAGCATGCCTAATAACATAAGAGCTACATCTATCTAGACTGAATAACGTAGGAAATACATTAATAGAAGAGAAAACCAAGAAAAAGCAAAGACTGGGAAGAGATCTCATATCTTACCAGAGGGGAGGGAGCTCCAGTGAGGGATTGCTGCTGAGGGACTCTCGGTAGCTGGTTGCTATGAGCAAGACACAAGCACTAACATAGAATTCACGGGGCTAGCCGAGTTTTGAACTTCCACCGGTCCTCCTTCGTCCGCCATACCACTTCGGATGGTCCGCTCCCAAGGTCTAGCTATCTCCATGGCCCGACGATCCATAGGGTGAAATGGAAAGCCCAAATGAGTAGCAAGGACGTCGAGCTTCTGGTGCATTGTGTGGCATTCTGAGTTATGCTCCTTCCAGAAGGGCATGGGTTTTGAATCGCCCTCTCTCTTGGCCTCCTACATCGCTGCGAAATGCCCAACCAAACGGACTGTGACCCAATACGTCATGAGCATACGATCGTATGCTGAAGCATGGCCAGCGGTGTTGCCAAGGTCCAGGACCCATTTTGCAGCTTCCACATGAATATTCTACCAAGGCATGGCTTTTTCCTCCGCCCAAAGTCCCTCGACCACCCTTTCAACCTCAAGCCTGATACTGAGCAAAATGTGATCCTTGTAGAGGTCTACCTCCTCTTGATCCTGAAGCTTAGCGCGGGTTGCCTAACGTGTCTGGTGCTTGAAAGGCTTCCCCTTAACTGAAGATAAGCCAGATGCCTCCCCAGATCCAACCTCCCCTCTGAACTACCACTTGGGGGCCATTGAACGAGACTACGATGACAGGATAGGTAGCAGGAGGCGAAGTTGGTTCACCCTAACAAGACCAAGCTCTAACACACAGCGCAAGACAGAACATAGAGACGTGATCCTGCTCTTTCTAAAGCCTAACTCATCATAGCAGAGATCAACATCGCTGGAATAAAACAGTTGAACACTCATGAGAGCATTCCCATCCCTGACCATATCCTGCGTCATTCCCATCATGAGACCGAGAGCCCTCGTCCTGTGGAGATAATGGATCTTGTCCAGTTGATGGTCCTTTCGCTCAGAGCTAAGCATGGTAGAGCTGACGACGAGAAAAGAAATAATGGAGCAGTACCAGCACTAGAGCCGGCAAGCATTAAAACCTATGGTCCCATTCCGCATTAGCTTGGCCGTGTGTAGGCTTGCTCATGCCATCTTACTCCATCTGTCCTCCCTTCCATCTGATCGTCCATCTGTATAACCCCAGAGAGATCCCTGGCGGTGAGGTGGCTACATTGTTGGGCCCAGTCCTCATCTTCATTGCCTCCTAACCTGTCACATCAGAAGCCAACTCCGCACTCCATGCCTGCATTCGCCAAATAGTCAGCAACCTTGTTGGCCTCCCTTCTAACGTAGTGAAAAGAGATGGCGGGGTGCGCAAGGAGAAGAACACATAGTTTCTCTAGCCTGTACGCTAGGCTCCAACTAGGAGAGATCTTCTTCGATGTTTTTCCATTCAGTAATCACTTGGCCAACATGATGAGAGTATTGGAATCACCTTCGATTATCGTTGAAAAAATCCCCCCACTGATCAGCACTTCCAAGCCTCGAATGAGGCCTTCCAACTTAGCCGAATTGTTTGTATCCTTCCCTATAGCTCCCATGAATACCATCTTGATCCTACCCTCTTGATCATGGCAAAGGCCACCAAAACCAGCTGGACCTGGGTTGCCACGAGACGCGCCATCGAAATTCAATTTGAAAACACCGGGAGGAGGAACTGACCAAAACAATGGGCTAGAGGGAATGCATAGATTGTCTCGATATCACAGAGTAGCCAACGTACGTCTATTCAGTCCCCAATGCTATGCGATCTGGACTTCTTCCCTCGGGAAAATCTTATCCTGTTCATGCCACTGCATGCACCTAATAGATGAAATCAGGTTGTCTTGCACCATGTTCCAGACCGCCTCCATATCTTTTCCCTGATCTTGGAATATCCTAGCATTCCTCTCCTTCCAAACACACCACATGGCCATGCCTGGGAAAGCATCCAAGATAGTTCTGATAATGGGATTTTTGAAGGCTCTTGGGCCCCATTCTCTTAAGTTCTGGGAAGGATGACCTCGATTCTTATCACTCCATTGAAACTTCATCACTCCCTTGTCCCAAATTGTAGCTACAAAAGGGCAGTTGTCCAGCAAGTGGCCCATTGTCTCCTCCACTTGATAACATAGACAGCACTGGGATGGTCCAATAATCCCCCACTTTCATAAGTTTTCACAAGTGAGGATCCTTCCTCTGGATACAAGCCAAACAAAGAGGGCCACTTGGGCCAGAAGTTGACAGCCCAAATTTTTTTCTAGATGTCATCCATTGCCGCATTCCTCAAGATCTTGATACTGTAGGCCTCCTTGACACTAAAGGATCCTTTGGACGAGTATCCCCATCTTAAGATATCAGGGCCTTCTTGAGCCTTGATAAAGTGTTTGTTCAATTTCTCCTGGAAGGATTCCAATCCTCCTCACTCGTATAATTAGGTTTCTTAGGGAAGTTCCATAGATGGTGATCCATTTGGTACCCTGGCCTCCAAGATTGGTTCACCATAATCTTGCCCCTCTCAAGCTCCTGTTGTTTGATGAGAGCCCACCGAGGATCCCTACCAAGGATGGGGAACTGGTTCCATGAATCTTCCCAAAACTTTGCCCTGCTACCATCCCTGATCTCCCAGAAACTATGCTATGGGATAATCGTTTTACCCGCCATAGCTTTCAACCATATGGGTGATCCACTAGGGGCCTTGTTGAAGCGAATCAGGAGATGTCTGGGTCTGTCCCTGGCATATTTTATGCTCCACAGCTTTGCCCATGGTTTCGATGAATGATTAACCCACCTCCACCATACCTTGGCCCTGAGGATCTCTAACATTACTTCAGGATCCCTAAGGCCTAATCATCCCTATTCGTTAGGTTTGCAAACATCCTCCCAGCTCACCAAAGAGAATTTGGCCTTCTCCCCATGCCTCCCCTAGAGAAAATTGCGGTTAATACTCTAGATTTTCTTAAGGATAGCCTTCGGCATGGCTAAGATTGAAAAAAGGTAAGTTGGCATCGCTTATAAGATGGATTTGACCAGGATCAGCCTACTGGGAAAGTTAAGGGGTCAAAGCACCTAGATTGATAATCTCTGCTTTAATTTATCCAAAATTTCCTGCCATGCTTCTTTTTTAGGCCTTCCCATCCCCAGGGGAACACCAAGGTACTTAGACGGGAAAGCCTCTCTGGAGAAGCCCAAGATTCTCAGGATATTCCTTTGGGTGGCCGGGGGAGTGTTGACAAAGAAAACCTAAGATTTATTGGGATTGACTGCCAAGCCTGAGGCTTGAGCAAAAAGGTCCATGCTTTTTTTGAAGCTTTGAGCTTCTTGGACTGAAGGGTGCCCCATGAGCATAGTTTCATCCACAAATTGTTGGTGGGTCTGAGAGGATGCCCCCTGATGCACTTTCACTCCACGAATTGCACCACTTTCAACTTGGGCTGTGATGAGGCGGCTTAAGCCCTTAGCCATGAGGATGAAAAGAAAAGGGGACAGAGGGTCTCCTTGGCAAATGCCACGGGAAGGTTGAAAGGTGGAAGTTAGGGATCCATTAAGGAGGATATTAAAGAATGGCGAGGAAACCAGGCCCATGACCCACTCAACCCAATCAGGGGAAAATCCATAGGCTCCCAGCATATTCTCCATGAATTCCTAGTTGAGCTTATCGCAAGATTTTGCAATATTGAGCTTAATCATCATCCCAAGGGATCTTGAGATTTTGAGCGAGTACAGCACTTCATGCACAAGAATAACCCCATCCAATATTTGCCTCCCTTCCATGAAACCAGACTGTTCTAGGCTTATAAGCATCAGGAGGAGGGGTTTGATCCTGTTATCAATGACTTTGGAGATGATTTCGTATATGACATTGCATAACGCTATCGGTTTGAATTTGTTGGGGGTATCTACCCCCACCTCTTTTGGGATGAGGGTGAGGAAAGTAGCATTGAAGGCTTTAAGGACCCCTTTCTTGGTTCAAGATTCCTCCACGATATCGAGCACATCCTCCTTAACAAGATCCCAAAAGAAATGGAAGAAGTTGGACGTGAAACCATATGGGCCAGGAGCTTTTCCCAGAGCCATTTGGTCGACTGCTTCCTCAACTTCCTGCATCCCAATGGGCTTATTCAGCATTTCATTTTTCTCTCTAGTGACCAGCCTAGGAACTAACCTAGTTATTTGTTCAATGTCCCGGCTTCTATCCCCCCCATCTTCCCTGAGAATCTCCAAGAAGTGTTGAGTGAGCTCAGCTTCTATCTCCATCCTCATTTCCACTCTATTTCCTGCTCTAGTCTTAAGCCTCTGGATTCTAGAGTTGTTCCTATTCTGGATCACCGAATTATGAAAAAATTTAGTGTTTCTTTCACCCTCCTTCATCCATTTTACCCTCGCCTTCTATTGCCAGTACAACGCCTCCTATTTTTCCCTAGTTTCCAACTGTCCCATAAGATCCTTTTCTTTTGTTTTCATGTCCTCGTCCTAGCCACCTTCCATACCCTTTCTGTTGATGAGATCCAGCTCCAGCAATAGTTGTTTTTTGTCCTCAAAAATGTTTCCAAATTCCTCTCTATTCCACGTATGAATCTTATCTTTAAGGGCCTTGAGATTTTGTTGGAATCAAAACATTATGGTTCCTAGGGGGGGACAAGTTCCTACCACCACTGACTTACCAGGTCCTTGAAGTCCTTGTGTTCCATCCAGAAACTTTCAAAACGAAAGGGTTTTCCCCTAGGGGAGCAAGACCAATCCCAAGAGAGACTGATGGACCAGTGATCCGAGCCAATCGCTAGGAGGACATCAGCCATAATTTCCCCCATACTATGCATGACATTTTCTGACACCAAGAAACGTTCTAGGCGGGAGCCACCAAGTGCTCCCCTCCACGCTTATTATTCCAAGTGAACCAGCCACACCCAGTTTCCACGTCAACCAGGGAGCTCTGAGCAAGGAATTTGCTGAACGCTTCCTAGTATTTGTCTAAGGCTCTTCTTCCACCCTTCTTTTCCCCAAGATTTGCGATTAGGTTGAAATCGCCCGCTAGCACCAATGACCCCTGCTTCGCTTGATCCTGGAGCCAATTGAGGAAATCCATAAAAGATTGCTTCTTAGAGAAACAACTAGGTCCATAGGTGTTTCCAACCATTCCTTGGATTCTAGAATCCAATAAGCAAAAATATACCATTAGGGAAAACTTATTGGCCCACTAAATGGAGAATTCCACCGATCGGGCCTGCCAAAGGATAGCAATACCACATGATTGTCCTGCTGCATCGATGGCCATGACCTAACTTCCCTTCCAAATCATGTCCTTAATATTTGCGAAGCCCCCATAACTGCATTTGGTTTCTTGGAGGAACAAAATATCCGAGGATTCCTTCCTAATCTTACGGTTTAGAGATTTCCACTTCCTAGGGTTACCACACCCCCTAATATTCCATGAAATGAACTTCATTGGAAAAACTTTTTAGCTTTAGAGAAGGCCTCCTGGATTGTAGCATACTGACCAGATTCGATCAAACGCACTCCAACCACTGCTATATGTTGCTTATTCGTCTTCCTCCTGTGACGAAGTTCCTCTTCTAGTGATTTCCTCTTACTGCCCTTCTGGGCATCTGGGTCGATCCCCAAGCTTTCCACCACACTCATTCAGATAATGGCTTCCTAGAGAAGTTCAAGTTGACGTATCGAGACTTACCCTTGTCCCTTCTTTCTGCATTCTTCCTCTATGGCATCTAGGTCTAACTCGCCCAGATCCATGTCCTCCCCTTCGTCCTCCTCAGTTCCTTCCATCTGTTGGGCTTCCTCAATTACTGGAGACTTGGATGGGCCTTCCTGCTGGTCTTTAGTCATTGGCACAGCTTGGATCTCTTCTCCCTCCTCTAGGGACACTAACACCTCAAATGAGTTCCCTTGAATTTTCTCATTGGGCATTGATTCCAGACGTGCTGAGGTTTTACCCCCACCCTTGCCACGTCGTTTGTTCTTGACCTAGGTGAACCCATCCTCTACCATAGCTTTGGGTGGTGTAGGGGCAGTCGGATCAGACCTGAGGCTATCTCTGGGGCAGTTTCTTCCTTAATGACCATATTCATGACAGTGCCGACATCTGAAGGGGAGTTGTTCGTAGTCAATAGGGTGAATCCATTCCTCATCTTCCCAGTTTAAACTGATCACTTCTGGAAGCTCTCTAGATAGGTCCATGTAAACACAAATCTGAGCAAAGGCCGTATACCTTTGGATCCTTGTTTGTTCTGCTATTTTTATGAATTCTCCCAGGATGTTTCCAATATCCCGCAAGGTCTCCAAGTCCCAGTATTCACCCAGGAGGGAAAAGAGGCGAATCCAAATAGGGGCAACTGTCATGTCCTCCATTTCTAGGTTAAAATGCTCCTTCCATGGCCGCAATAAAAGGCTAGCCGAGAAGAATAAATATGGACCTCCCTCCATGATTCTATCCCTGTCTTCTTGGTTAAAGAAGATAATGGTGAAGAAACCCTTGGAACCCAGCTGGAGATCGTAGTGGCCTTTTGTTTTCCATACCCCATTGATCCACTTGACCAGGTCTTTTTCCTTTGGCCAAATCCCCACAAATTTCCCTATTAGGGCCTTTTCCTTCCAAGTCTCGATCTTGCCCCTGACTACCTCAGATCTGATCTGAATCGTCGGGATGGATGTTGTTCTTGGGAAACATCCACCATTACTTTCTTGTTTTCCTTTCCTGGAGATAGGTTGAGACCCATCCCCCTTGTCGTCCTCTGCCAACTCCTTCCTTCTCATGCTAGGATTCCCATCACCCCTGGCTGGCTCCCCCTGCCCTAAGGCCGCCATGGTACCCTGCAGGAGGCCAAGAAACCGGGCTCTTCCTACAGCCCGGCGCCATCAAGAAACCACACGCCTTGATCAGCACTTCCACGCTCCTCTTCAAACCCTCCTACCTCAAGCCGTCCGCGTTCATTCCCCCCCTTCTTTAGTCATCATGTTAATCACTAAAGATAAATCTTTTCGAGAGAACTCTTCTTCTTTACCTGCAATAACCTTGTTGAAATCGTTATGTATCATCTGTATTGATTTCTTATTTCCCTGTGATAACATCTTTGATATTTCTTTGAATTCTTCAGATGATGGTGATTCTGTCTTCATGTTAATGTCCGACAATGTGATTTTTTTATTTTTGTAGGGGGATGTCAGAATTTTTTTTTTAGTATTTAAGATAAAACTCCCTAATGTTTTTAGCCATGGTAATCCTAAAACTAGGTCACCGTCACTACTCCACACGGATTTAACTATAAATTGCGAGACACCGGTATAATCTCCAATGTTCCATTGTAAATCGCTTATTGCATATTCTTTGGTTTTACAAAATTCTAACCTTTCACATATATTTCAGTCTGGAATCGCTAACTCATTAGCAAATTCATCACTAATATAATTATTGCGTTTGCTGAGAGCAATAGAAATAGTAATGCTTTTTCCTCTAATCGTTCCTTTTATTTGGAATAACTTTGAAACATAAGTTTTTAAAGTGCTTGAAAATTTTCCTTGTTTTTTGTCATGAGACTCCATTTTGTTATGCTTCTTATCCCAAGATATATCAAAGAAGGACATATTTTATCTTGTATAGTATACTATAGTTTTCAATAATTTGTTTTTTTCCCTAAGGACTTCTTGTAGATTGGGTGGTTGGGAGGATTGATTGTTACCTTCCCCACCTAAGTTCAAATCTCACTTGCTTCTTAGTAGAAATTATTATGTACTTTTAGATTTTTTTCCCTTTATGTCGTGTAAAATGCCAGTAGATTGGGTGGTTGGGAGGAATGAGTGTTACCTTCCCCACCTAAGTTCAAATCTTACTTTCTTCTGAGTAGTAATTATTATACACTTTTATATTCAAACCCAAACCCACTTATTAAGAAACCACGTGTGGTTTGACTTTTACCCTTTTTTCTATTTTACTTCTACTTAATTTTTAATTTTTAATTTTTTGTGGACAATGTCCTATATTTTAGGGAAACCCTAAAAACTAAATTTACACAAAGTGTAAATAATGGCCAAGGGTCGTATAGCTCTGATACCACTTTAACGGCAAAAAATCGTCTTACTATAAATTCTCAAACTTCCACTTTCTAAAATACAAATAATCCATGAGTTGATAAAATATATATGATATGATAAGTTTTTACATAGAGGCTCGCCTTTATAGGCTTGAGCATGTGTAGTGAAGGGTTACACCCTTTCACTTAGTAATTTATAACTATAATTAATATGTTATTTTATATTTGTTACCCTCTTCGTTATTTAATTATTAGTAATTATTTAGTGTTTATTTATTATATATTTTTGTTTATTACAAAAAGTGACTCAAAATTATTTGAATTTGAAGGGCTTAACAATTCTGAGTTTCTTTTTCAAAGATACTTGTGGAAAAAACTCAAGCAAATATTTACATTGAATAACACAAGAAACATGTTGAGAAAACTTATCTTAAAAAAAAGTGTTTCTAACCTTCCATACCAACCAAACAATCATAACTGGGAGAGAGAAAAAAGTTGAGTTTTAAAATTACTACCCTAGTTCCACAATATTTCCTCGATTGAAGGACCTATCCAACAATTTTTAACTCCGTTAGGAATATCCAATGCTTTAGAAACAAGCTCGGTGTACATGAAATCAATAACCAGATGAAAGTTGGTTTCCTCCTGTTCCTTGCACAAACAACATCGGATAAAGCCAGACCAGTTTCTTCTTTGCAGTTTATCCCACGTTAAAGCTTTTTCCAAAAGTATGAACCACAAGAAGATTTTAGCTTTCAATTACCATTGAAATGTCGTTAGACCTAATTTCACCACCATAAGGTTTTACTCCCATGAAATATCATATCCATCATCATACAATATTGTATAGCTACAAGTGTGTCTCTATCATTTTTTTTTGCCATGTGAGCAACTACAAATACTACAGAGAAAGGACACAACATCGTGGATGCTCTTCATATATAACAAATTTCTTTGAAGTAATGGATTTATTTATGATTTTTCTACACATTCTAACTTTATAACTTATATCTCTTCTCGATAATGAAATTAAGGTTTTTACCTATGATCTAATGGTTTATATTTAAGGGTTAGTTATCTTTGAGACTTTGTTTGTCCACCGCTAAGCGAGACACCAATTCGGTGTCTGAGACTCCTTTGTATGTGGGACAAAGGACCAAGTCTGCGCAGTGATTTAACTGCTAAAGTCTACAGAGGTGTACATATCCCACCCCCTCTGGATTTGAACTTGTGACCTACTAGGAGGAAACACATGCTCTTAACCGTTAGGTCCACCCGTTACGCCCACTAATATATTAATATATTATTATACTATTTAATATTTAATATTAATATATTATTATATATATAATATTTAACATTAATATATGTAATATATTAATATTAACAAATAAAAAAAATTAAACAAAACCAAGGAAACTCCAATTCAGGGGTTTTCTAGATTTGCAGGAATTGCATCATAGAGAAGATTTTGCTTCCCCAATAGAAAGTGAAAATCCATCCATGTGTCCTTTTAACACCCAGGTATGTAGAATAATTTTTTATCTGCTAACACTTTTAATGCAGCGTGATTTCCAAGATGTACCATAAGTTTTTTCTTTTCTTTTAACAAGATTATGGCCTCGTTGTTCTTCAAAATGTCATGTGTTGATCTATATCTGTGAGAACAAAATGAAAGATCATATATATGTATGTGTGTGTGTGTGTATATATTTTCATACACAAATGTAATGCAAGAAACAAAGTGACATTAAACTCATATTCTATCAAATGAATAAAACATAACAAATTGTAAAATAAAAGCAACTAGAATGGTGGGAGCTATAACTCTGAGAAGAGATGTGGTGGCTATGCTCATTCATGACAAGTTCAATACAAAAGGAGGATGAAAGGTCCTATTTATCATAATTGTGAGGAAAATAACCCTAAACATCCAAAATCTTAACCCTAGAAGATTATTTGTCATAAAGTTTGTGGCACCAAGATGGTTAGTTGAACAATCAATTTCTCAGGGTCATAACTTTTTCATATAATCTATGTTTAATGTGATTTATAGTCTCTTAGAAAGAGCATTTTAGGGAGTACAATTGTGTATCAATCCTAGACCATGATAGAAAACCATAGTTTGGGCCATTGTGGGCCCAAAAAACATCATTTAGAGCCTCAAAATGGCCCTAGAAGTTCAAGACCCAAAAATATTAGAAAATTGCCATAAAAAAATTGATCCAGTGGAATAGGTAGGTGGCCACCTATATCCATCTAGATCATTCCTCCCCCCTTTGGAATAAATGGTATCCATTGTGTTGAGTGCCCCAATTAAATGGGGAAACTTCTGTTGAACTTGACTAGTGGTGAGCCACTTGCCTTGGTTGAGTAGTTTCCGTGCTTTGACAACTCGATATAGTTGCATATTCTACTGATGGGTGCCCTTAACCTGTGTGTCAGTGATATGATATATAGTTTCTTTTTCCATATATTCAAGGTTTATCTCTATAGGTATAAATAACTCTTCCACCTCTATGTCCAACAATGGTGGAAAATATGGCGAAGGATCTCTACATTGAATACTAGGTGTCTGCCAAGGAATGGAGGAATTCTTAGTTCAATGGCATTCTCACTCAATGACTTGGTGATGGTGTATGGACAAAAGAGAAGTGGATGAAGCTTGAGATGGGGTCTTGTGATCCTCTTTTTATGCAAATGCAAGCAATCCTTATCATTCACCTAGAACTTGCGTGGAATGTGATGCTGGTAATTTCACTGCTTGTACTTATTATTGGATTTCTACAAAATATAATGGAACTTGGAAAATGTGTTGGATTTGTTCAAAAATATATGGTGGCGTTATCAGCCTCAATATAAGCATGGAAGGATTCCTCCTGTGTGGATGCAATGGGTAGAGGTACATCAATTACGACCAATGGTGGGAACCCTAGGCACACCTAAAAAAGGATATGGCCAGTAGAGCTATGAAGGGATCTGTTATAGCTATGTTGATCATATGAAAGGATCCTATCCCATGTGAAGGGATGTTTAGAATTGATCATTCTCAAAATATGCACAATCATCTAACTACCTCTATTTATGCATGATTTTGAGGGTGGAAGGAAGTCTATTTAGTGAGATTGGTATACATCAATGATCATAGGAAAGACCAGAAGGTGTTGAGGAACTGAATGTACCAATATGAAATGATTGTCTATGGAATCCTGAAAAGAACCCAAACATGCTCGAAGAAGAACTTAGCAATGGCTTCAATGGAGATGTCCTTCTTTCAAGCTATCAAAATGGCCATCTTAGAGAAACGATCCATGACCACAAAGACAAATTCATTAACATGCTTGGTTGAAGGTAGCTTTGACATATAATCCATGGAGATGGATTTGCATGGCCCAGTGGGAGTAAGCAGAGCAGTGTACAGTCCTTGCTTCTTGATGGCGGGTTTCTCTATGGTGCAAACATTGTAGGATATTATATATCGATCATCATCTTGTTAGATATTGGGCTAGTAAAAGTAGTTAATATTTATGCAATACCACCACTATATTTTCGGTGACAAAGTGCCCTGCCACCTTATTGTAATGCACTTCCCAAATCATCTTCACATTCTTTCTTGTAGGAACACAAAGAACACATTATACAACCTTATGAAAACTTTATACTCACAACGAGAACTATATTCCAGCATTGAGTCGTTGCTCATTAGGCACTACAGGGTTCCCATCGTTGTGGCCCATCGAGCAATAGCTCGATGCCCAACATTGATTTTTTGCTCGATGGAAAAAATGACAAGAAAGGGAGATTGGATGAGCACATGTGGAGTGGAGAGAACGGGTGTAAGGTTCAGGGTAGGGGAGGAAGAAGGGAGGGGGAAGGGTCAAGGAGGAGACGGGAGCAGGCGGGGATAGGGAGGGCATGGGATGGGAAGAAGGGGAGAGGAAGTAGCAGTGGGAGAGGTAGAAGGAGAGAGGAGGAGGGTGATGATGGGATAGGGGAGGAGGGTGGTCGCAGGTTTAATTTTTTTTTTTTTAATTTTAATCGTTTTAAAAAACAATTAATAGTTTTTATTTAATAATTTTTAAAATTTTATAACAATTTTTTTAGTATTTTTTTTTTCAAAAATATTTTAATACTTTTTTAAAATTTAATACTTTTTAATTTTTAAAATAGTTTTTTTGTTTAAATTTGAATAGTTTTTTTATATTTTTGTTTGTTTAAAGCAAAACAATTTGATATATATATTTTGCATTTGTTGAAAAACAATATACATTTATAATAAATATTTGTCTTTTTATGTGTTTAAAAAAAATTATTCGATAAGTTTCCAAAATATTGTAATTTTATTCCTGAAAAAAAATTGTGTGCTACTAGTACTACCATTTTTTGATTCAGGTTAAAAATAGCCAATAAATGAACCGTATAGAAAAATGAGAACTATTTAGAGTTCTTGTCAGAATGTATAATGTGTTAGAGATGGCTCAGGTGGCATAACAGTCCTTCCTGGATATGAAAGTTTGCCGCTAGTGTTCTTGCACATAGGTCTTAATAGATGGAAATGAATTTGGGATCACTTTCATATAGTTGAGGTGACACATAAGTCTTGTGTCCATAAGAGTTGAGCATCGTGGTTAGCACTGCTACTAGAGGTTGATTGAGGAAATCAGTGACTCAATTTGTGTTGCCTTCTTATATTTGACATTCGGGTAGAATTGCTACAAGTAGGTGGACCACTTTTAGTGGTGATCACTGTGTAACTTTACTTGGGTCTACATGAACTACAAAGGCTTGTGATTAGTGTGGATGACCATCTCATATTCCTAGGATGTAATTCTTACATTTACGGCAAGCTTGGACAATGGAATACATTTCCTTGTCATAGGTGGTATACTTGTATACTATATTTAAAAGTGTCCCATTGTGATACACCACTAGATAGCCATGTTGAGTGAGGATTGCACCAACAGCATAGTCCAAAGAATCTATCTCAATCTTAAAGGGTTGTTGCAAATATGGTAAGGTAAGGAATGGTGTCGAACATAAGCGTTGCTTCATCTCCTCAAATTTTTTTTTTTGGATTGGAACAGACAAACTTGGCCTTATATCCCCCTTTGGTCACCTAGCTAAGGGACCAAGAAATATTAGAGAATACCCAAAAATATATGTGATAAAAGTTGGCAAGGCCTAGGAAGCTGCGAAGCTCAATTAAAGTTGTAGGGATCAACCAATCATGAATGTATTGGATCTTTGTTGGATCTTGGTTGATAGGTTCCCAAAAATTTGTAATTTTATCCCTGAAAAAAAATTGTGTGCTACTAGTAGCACCATTTTTTTATTCAAGTTAAAAACAACCAATAAATGAACCGTATAGAAAAACGAGAACTATTTAGAGTTCTCGTCAGGATGTATAATGTGTTAGAGATGGCCCAGGTGGCATAACAATCCTTCCTGGATATGAAATTTTGCCACTGGTGTTCCTACACATAGGTTTTGTTAGATGGAAGTGAATTCGGGATCACTTTCATATAGTTGAGGTGACATGGAAGTCTCGTGTCCATAAGAGTTGAGCACAGTGGTTAGTGTTGCTACTAGAGATCGATTGAGGAAATCAATGACTCGATTTGTGTTTCCTTCTTATATTTAATATTCTGGTAGAATTGCTACAAGTAGGTGGACCACTTTTAGTGGTGATCATTATGTAACTTTACTTGGGTCTACATGAACTACAGAGGCTTGTGATTAGTGTGGATGACCATCTCACGTTCGTAGGATGTAATGCTTACAATTATGGCAAGCTTGGACAATGGAATACATTTCCTTGTCATAGGTGGTATACTTGTAAACTGTATTTAAAAGTGTATCATTGTGATACACCACTAGATAGCCATGTTGAGTGAGTATTGTACCAACAACATAGTCCAAAGCATTTGTCTCAATCTTAAAGGGTTGTTGCAAATATGGTAAGGTAAGGACTGGTGCCAAACATAAGCGTTTCTTCATCTCCTCAAATTCTTATTTTTTTGGATTGGAACAGACAAACTTGGCCTTAGATCCCCCTTTGGTCGCCTAGCTAAGGGACCAAGCAATATTAGAGAATACCAAAAAACATATGTGATAAAAGTTGGCAAGGCCTAGGAAGCTGCGAAGCTCTATGATAGTTGAAGGGATGGACTAATCACAAATGTATTGGATCTTGGTTGGATCCACATGCACACCATTTTCATTTATGATGTATCCCATATAATGAACTCTCTCCATGCCAAATGAGCACTTCTCTAGACTAGCGTATAACTTGTGTTGTTGCAAGCTGTTGAAGACCTAGTGGATATGTTGCAAATTTGTTTTCCATGTTATGTTGTATATGAGGATATCATCTAAATATACGACCATAAAATTATTGATGAATGGCTAGAGAATATCATCTATCATCCTTGTGAAGTTTTGTGGAGCATTATTCGTACCAAAAGGCATGAATAACCACTCAAAAAGGCCTTCTTGACATTTGAAATAAGTCTTCCAGAAATCGATCTGCTCAATTGGCACCATATTATAGCGAGACTTCAAATCAATTTTAATGAAATATTTGGCACCCTTGAGCTGTCTGAGAAGGTTGTCGATTCAAGGAATGGGATATTGATTCCAGATTATGATCTTGTTTAGAACTCAGTAGTCAATATAGAGTCTCCATGTCCAATCTTTATTCTATACCAACCTAATTGGGCTCCAACATGGTGAGGAGCTGGGTAGAATGTTCCCATTTTGGATTAATTATTGATTATAGCACTTGATTTATTCATTCTCCATGGGGAAATAGTTGTATACCTAACCATTTGGTAAGCCTCATTGGAGACCAAATCAATTAAACGCTTGACCTAGAAATGTAATGGCATCGCTGTAGGTGTGGTGAAGATATATTTATATTCTTCCAACATCATGTTCACCTGCTTCTGCTGTGTGGAGAGACCCCATGTAGAGGTAGTGGTTTTTGTTGTGATATTTCTTTCCCCTTCAGAATGAATAATAAAGAGGACACATTTCCCTATCTCATATATTACCTTCCTGCGCTACTTAGCTGTGATGAGAGACACTGCAATATGGTAATTGGCTTCACTATTTTATATAGTTTCTTTCCTAAAGTAATAATGACACTACAAGGTCTAGAATCATAAACAACATGGCATTTCCACTTTTATGGTTGTCCTAAAGGAATATAAAAAAATTCAAGTGGGGAAACATCGCACATTACCTCGTCTTTGAAAGGATTAATGTCGTAGGACATGGACCATTGTTAACTGATGCAGATGTATCATCCCTGGCTCAACCAATTGATGTTTTATGGTTGGGGTGTGGAACCTTAGATATCTTCAATATTTTGATGACCTCAGTTGATATGAGGTTCTTGTGGCTACCACTATCAATAATTAAATGTAGTGGGTTCCCCTACACCCACAGTATTGAATGGAAGTGGCGCTTCCCTTCTCCTGGATTCTATGACTCTTACGGTTGGATCTTTGTGGTTGCAATGGTGGCATATATTTTGCATCAATGACTTGCTTTCATGTTTATTATTCTGAGTTAGATTCTGAGAAAGAGTCCAACTTCAGATATTTTGTATCAAACAAAATTTTTTTTTTGAGTGGCATTCATCAGTGTTTCTCCAGGGGATTTTGTGGAAATCACACCACTTGTCGGTTTCCTTATTTTATTTCTTGTTACCCTTCTTTACATGTGGCTTGGGATGGTTGTAAATATTTCGATCATCATTTCTCTATCCATTTATTTGTTAGTAAAGCTGGACCCCTTTTCCATGCTTCTATTTTTTATTTACAGACCCAAACTCTCATTTATTCTTCTTCTTAATCTTTTGCTCGATCTTGACAATGTACCAATAACCAGCTCCCAGTGAAGATATGTCTAGGAAATCCATCTCTGTCTGAATGCACCTATGTAAGCCATTGCTGTAATTTAGGACCAAGTTCCATTCGAAGTATTTCATACCCATTTTTTAGCATTTGGTATCGAATATGTTGGTAAACCCTAGAATTATCTGGTCTCTTTCCCAATGCAAAGTCATCCACCTACTGTACTGGTCATCATAGTTTTCGATAGGGTATAATTCCTCCTTAATGGCATTGACAAAATCCTCCCAAGTGGGTTTTGTCTTAAATATTTATGTATGATCCCTTGCATGCATCTCATAGTGCTTGTCCCACCAATATTTGATATGGGGAAGGGATTTAAGGAGTGCAAAGGTGATATTTTAGTTGTCATAAAAAATTTAAATAGAGAAGTAATGGTCTAACAGAAGTAAAAATTTCTCGAAAGCATCAACATCTATATTACCTTAAAATAAGAGGATGTCAAAGTTAACTTATACCTGGAAGGGAGTCACACCTCTTGAAAATTCATTCTCCTTGAAGGTGCATCCACAGCCGTTGGTAGTGATCGAAGGATCTAGGTGAAATTATTCATCATCTCATTCCTCTATCACGCGAGGGATTCCTCGAGTAAAAAATTGATAGATTATCCTACTTTGTCTATCTTTTATTCTCTTTCCATCTGATACTGCTTGGGTGGACAAGAGTGGTTTTCTTGAAGATCATCTAGTTCGAGACCCAATTCTCAATATTAAGATATAGTAGGGGACATGCACTGAGAAACCGCAAGAGAATATTGATCCAATACCACTGATCTAGATTTATGTGAGAAAGAAATGAAAGAACAAACACACACACACACATATGTATTATTTATTCACATGTAGAAATATATTGCAAGAAACACATAGATAGAGTAAATTTAGATTTTATTAAATGAATGAAACATAACAAACTATAAAATAAAAGCAGCTAGAATGGTGGTGGGTATATATATGAGAAGAGATGTGGCATCTACACTCATTCATGAAAAAATGAATACAAAAGTAGGTTGAAAGGGCATACTTATCATAGATGTGAGGGAAAGAACCCTAAACATCTGGAAAAAATATAACACTAGAAAATGAATCGTCATAAAGTTTGTGGCCCCAAGGTGGTTAGTTGAACAATCAACTTCATGAGGGTCATATCTTTTGCATACAATATTCGTTTAGGGTGCTCGATATTCCATTAGAAATATCTATTCGAGGAGTAAAATAATGGAACATGCCAAAACCATAGTATACCACTATCATCGAGGTTTCTGAGGGCCCAAAAAACATTGTTTAAGGCCTCAAAATGAACTCCGAAGTTCATGACCTAAAATATAGTAGAAATTACCAAACAATTGCCAACATGGAAAATTGTTTTGAGCTAGTGGAATAGGTGTGTGGCCACCTACATCCATATATATCATTAGTCCCTCCTTTTGTAGAAATGGTATCCTTTGTGTTGAGCACCCCCATCAAATGGAAACTTCTGTTGAACTTAACTCTTAGTGACCCACTTTCCTTGGTGGAGTAGCTGCCTTGCTTTGACAACCCAATTCAATTTGATCTTCTATTGGTGGGTACCCTTAACCTGTGTGTCCATGATTTGATCTATAGTTTTTTATTCCATGTAGTCAAGGTTGAGGTATGTAGGTGTCAACTTCTCTTCTACCTTTGATGTGTCTAGCAATGGTGGAAAATATGTGCAAAGGATATCTACATTGAATATTGAATGCAAGCCAAGGAATGGAGAAATTATTAATTCAAAGGAATTCCCACTGACTTCCTTGGTGATGGTGTATGTCCCATAGTGAAGTGGAAAAAGCTTGCGATGAGTTCCTATGAGTCTCTCTTCCTGCAAATGCAATCAAACCTTATCACTCACCTAGAAATTGTGTGGAACCCAATGTTGGTCATGTCATTGTTTGTACTTAGTATTGGATTTCTCCAAAATATCATGGACCTATTAGTCGATGTGTTGGATTCATTCAACAAATATGGTGTCCTTTTTATCATTATACTAAGCATGGGTGTATTCCTCCCATGTGGATGCAATGGGCAGAGCTACATTATTGGGGCCAATGGTTGGAACCCCAAGCATACCTGAAAATGGTTGTGGCCAATAAATATCTGAAGGGATTTGTTATATCTATTTAGAACATATGGAAGGATCTCATCCCATGTGGAGGGATGTTTAGAATTGTACATTGTCAAAATATGCACAACAATCTCATTGACTACCTCTTTTTTTCCATAAGTTTGGGGGTATAAGGAATTCGATTTGGTGAGCTTAGTATCATGTTAGAAAAATAGGATCGCAGAGAAATAACAATTAAACAATTAAGGAATATGCAAATATTAAACACATTACAAGAGAGACACAAATATAACGTGGTTCACCCAAGATGGGCTACATCCACACCTAAATTTCTAGTCCTTTATTATTATACCATCCAACAAAGTGAAGGGATACAACCTACAGCAACCCTACTCCACTTCCTCTTCAGAATCCCACAGTCTCTCTCACACAATCACAAAGATTGTTTTACAATACACAATCATATTACAATGATTTCCTTTTATAGGGGAATTATCATGGGAAAATACTATGGGTCACCCAATACAGTGGGTCCACAAACTATTGGCAAGAAAACATCCATTCCCTACTATACCCCGATGGGGTTCCGATGTCCCCCCACACCCCCTAGATTTGATGAGTGTACAATAAAACTAGGGTACAAACAGTGTTGAACAATAACATCTCCAAATCTAAAATATCAAGCTCCATAGCCAACAATCTCCCACTTGGATATTGATCACAACAACTCCACCGCTACGGCACTTGATGGACTATGCTCTGAATCTCGAAATTGGAAAATTTTTCTTCTTCACCTTCATTCTTGAAGGCCAACTGAAACCGAGCAGGAACTCAATTTCTCTTTGGTTACTACCTTTGCCAACATGTTGCAGGATTCTGGCTAGTATGTATCATTTCCAACTTTAACAGTTCATGTTTCAGAAGAGATATTATGAAATAGTACTTGAGCTGTATATGTTTAGTATTTGAATGAAAGGGTGAGTTCTTTGAAATATTAATGGAACTCTGGATGTCACTGTACAACCTTATAGTCTCCTTATTCTTAACATATTCCTCCATGAGCCTCTGCAACCAAATCATCTCTTTACTAGCCTCTGTAGCAGCAACATACTCTACTTTTGTTGTTTAGAGTGAAACAACCTTTGCAGTTTTGAGATCCAACTTACTGGTGTTCCTCCTACAATAAAAACATACCTTGTGGTCCTCCTCCTGCAATTCAGCATAGCTCTATTTTGTGTCAGTTACCTTTGAGCCAATCATGTGGTTACGTCATACTCAAAATTATTTCCAACAACTTTGTTCTGAGTTTCATGCCATTGATGTGGGGTTCATCATGGCCCTCCTTCGATGAGAATATTCATGTCAACATCAGCACATATTCCAAGAATTACCCTTAAAAACAAGTTGGTACCTTGAGACTTGCATGCCTTAATGTTAGGCTTCCTCGCTTTTGACAATAGGCTTTCATCATTGGTCTTTAATCGAAAGATTTTGCCGAATGTTTGAATTCAACTCATATTTTTACATTCATAAGAATATACTAGAGTACCTTGAGAATCATTGACATTAATGGTGACTTACCTCACTCTTTTTAATGGTTCACATCATTGACCGATAATCAAGTGGTTTATATCATGTTCGACGTCAGGACATCTATTCGTATCGATAGAATCATACTATTTGGGATTGGAATGAAGGCCTTGAATGGCTAAGTGTTCACTTAAATATGTGCCTATCCCCAGGTTGACATGGTGTATTCTTTGAGTAATTGCATGGATCCACATTGCATGTTAGTGGATATGCTCAGATTTGGATTAGTACAACATGGATCTACACTGTATGTCTAGTAGCTATGTTCAAATATGAGTCTTGTTCGCATGGATCTACATTGTATTTAAGTAGCCATAATTTTGTGTATCTCATTACATGGATTTGTATTTAATTGGTCGGCAGTCATGTTGTGAGTCATTTGAAACATATGTCAAAGTGTAAAGTTTGCATAATAACCTTGATTGTTGATAATCTCTGATCATTGGACCTTTTCCTCGAAGTCATAACATTTTCTATCAAAGTATTTTTCCTATCATTTCCCTCTAGACTCATACCTTGGGGGGCATTCTATTACACCTAAATCTTATCACCATCATGTTCATGATATTAGTGCTCAGTATTTTCCTCAATCCATTAGAGTCTAAACTCTTAAAATTGATTGGAAGAGGATTTTTCTTTGTGCATTTTCATATTTTGGAGCACCGCCGCACCTCGGTCCCATTGACAAGAGGAGCTAAACACCCCCAATGCACCTTTCACACTTGAAAAGTGTGGTGTTTCCTCTACTTTCCTTCATACAAAAAGTTTTACCCTTAACTAATGCTTATTTCCCTCTTGTAAATTGCAGTCACCCTTCACAAAATGAAAAAAAAAGAGAATATTTCGATAATTTTCTAGAAGAAACCCTCATGCAACCTTATCATAACTGAATTGCATATATGGAACTCGAGTTCCTCCATATTTGGGATGATCCCTTAACATTCTCCCTAAAATATTCACCTATCATATCCTCTTTTGCCTTTAAATCTATCCTCACCCCTCATGATCGAGGAAGAAAAGAGTGAGAGAACCCAAATGCTGGCCAAATAGTATTGAACTCGTGATGCATTGAAGCTAGGTGAGGTTTATAGGAAAAGTGTCAATTAGAATGTCTTCTCAACATCAAGGCCTGGTTGTAATTTTTTCCTATTGAATATAATACAAATATGTTCTCTCTTTCCCATAGATAACGTATGTATCATGTTATATTGTCTATTGTTTTTCTCTTTGATCATTAACATAGGATTATCTTATTATCTTGTTGCTTTGATCTTGTTTTCTTGTTTTTGTGTGTTTGTTGTAGGTATCCTCTTATGCACATGTTGGATCACAAAGAACATTCAAGAGACAAGGATGACCTTCTAGTAAGGTATGAGAGTTTAATATCCAAGTGATTTGATATGCTAGGGAAATATTGCATAGTTCTTCTTATTTGTTGTATCTATCTATATCATTTAGACTAAGGAAAAAATCTGTGTCTAAATAGATTGAATAATTTCTGTGCAACAATTGCCTCACTTAGATCAGTTGGTTTTCCTTTCGCAAGATAATCCCATTGTTGTGCAAACTTTGAGGAAGCCATGAAAGTCTAGGAATATTATGTCTAAGAATGTGAAAACTTCCACAAAGAAGGATGTGACAAATAGTGCAGATGGAAGACAAGTAAAAAGAATTTGAAGGAGAACAAGATTGTGGAAAGGTGTTGGAACTAGCTAGTAGAGAATCAGTGGAACAAGTAGAAAAACATGTGGAAGCCATGGAGTGGTGAATTTGACAGTTCCAAGCCTGGATAAACTCACTGACTTCTGCATGACCATGAAAAGTGAACAAAGTTGGAATATGAGATGCACAACAATTACCCATGTAGGTGAAGTTACACAAAGCAATGGCCTAGGCACTTCAGTCACGAATGAGCAAACTTGGTTTGATGACTTAGAAGAACAACTCTTATTTATTGAAGGGAATTACATAATTGGAGACAATGTGCAACTCCTTTTTATCCATAGACTAAGGCTTGGTCCCCTAGAGACTTAGGACAACAAATATGGTGTCCTTTTTATCCATAGACTAAGTATGGGTTTATTTCTCCCATGTGGATGCAATGGGAAGAGCTACATTATTGGGGCCAATGGTTGGAACCCCGAGCATACCTGAAAATGGTTGTGGCCGATAGATCTATGAAGGGATTTGTTATAGCTATGTTGAAAATATGGAAGGATCTCATCCCATGTGCATGGATTTTTAGAATTGTACATTGTCAGAATATGCATAGTAATCTGGTTGACTACCTCTTTTTTCCATAAGTTTGAGGGTAGAAGGAAGTCAATTTGGTGAGCTTAGTATCCTATTATAAAAACAGGATCATAGAGCAGTAACAATTAAACAATTAAACATGATGGAAATATTAAACACATTACAAGAGAGACACAAATATAGCATGGTTCACCCAATGTGGGCTACATCCACACATAAATTTCCAGTCCTTTATTATTATACCATCCAACAAAATGAAGAGATACAACCTGCAACAACCCTAGTGCACTTCCTCTTCACACTCTCACAACCTCTCTCACACAATCACAGAGATTTTTTTACAATGATACAATACAATACACAGTCATATTACAATGATTTCCTTTTATAGGGGAATTACCATGGGAATATACTATAGGTCACCAAATACTGTGGGTCCACAAATTGTTGGCCAGCAAACATCCCATCCCCCCTAGACCCCCATAGGGTTTCGATTCCCCCCCGGACCCCCTATATGGGATGCGTGTATAGAAAAACCAGGGTACAAACACTGTTGAACAATAACATCTCCAAATCTAAAATATCAGGCTCCATAACCAACAATCTCCCACTTGGAGATTGATCGCAACAACTCTACCACTACTGCACTTGCTTGACTATGCTCTAAACCTTGGAATTGGAAAATTTCTCCTCTACACCTTCATGCTAGAAGGTCAACTGAAACCAAGAAGGAACTCAGCTTCTCTCTAGTTACTACCTTTGTCAACATGTCTATGCGATTTTTGCTAGTATGTATCGTTTCCAATTTTAACAGTTCATCTTCCAAAAGAGATATTATGAAATAGTACTTGAGTTGTATATGTTTAGTATTTTAATGAAAGGGTGAGTTATTTGAAATATGAATGGAACTTTGGATGTCACTATACAACCTTATAGTCTCCTTATTCTTAACCGATTCCTCCATGAGCCTCTGCAACCAAGTCATCTCTTACTAGCCTCTGTAGCAGCAACATACTCTACTTTTGTTATTAAAAGTGAAACAACCTTTTACAACTTTGAGATCCAAATTATTGGTGTTCCTCCTATAGTAAAAACATACCTTGTGGTGCTCCTCCTGCAATTCAACATACCTCTCTTTTGTGTCATTTACCTTTGAGCTAGTCTTGTGGTTACTTCATACTCAAAATTATTTACAACAACTTTGTTCTGAGTTTCATGTCATTGATGTGGGATTCATCATGGCCCTCCTTTGATGAGAATATTCCTGTCAACACCAGCACATCTTCCAAGAATTAGTCTTAAAAACAAGTTGGTACCTTGAGACTTGCATGCCTTAATGGCAGGTTTCCCTGCTTTCGACAATAGGATTTCGTCATTGGTCTTTGATCGAAATATTTCGTCGAATGTTCAACTTCAACTCATATATTCACATTCAGAAGAATATACTAGAGTGCCTTGAGATTCATTTACAATGATGGTGAATTCCCTCACACCTGTTAATGGTTCACATCATTGACCGATAATCAAGTGGTTTATATCATGTTCAACATCGGGACATCTATTCGCATGGATAGAATCGTACTATTTGGGATTGGGATGAAGGCCTTGAGTGGTTAGGTGTTCACTTGAATATGTGCCTATCCTCATGTTCAGATGGTGTATTCTTTCAATGATTGCATGGATCCACATTGTATGTCAGTGGCTATGCTCATATTTGAGTCAGTACAACATGGATCTACACTGTATGTTTGGTAGCTATGTTAGAATTTGAGTCTTGTTCACATGGATCTACATTGTATTTAAGTACCATAATTTTCTGTATCTCATATGGATCTGTATTGAATTAGTCAAAAGTCATGTTGTGAGTCATTTGAAACATATGTCAAAGTGTAAAGTACTTCATAATGACCTTGATTGTTGATAAGCTCTGACCCTTGGACCTTTGCCTCGAATTCATAACATTTTATATCAAAGTATTTTGCCTATCATTTCCCTCTAGACTTATACTTTGGAGCGAATTCTATTACACCAAAATCTTGTGAGCATCATGTTCATGAGATTAGTGCTCAGTATTTTCCTCAATCCCTTAGAGTTTGAAGTCTTAAAACTGATTGGAAGAGGATTTTTCTTTGTGCTTTTTCATATTTTGGAGCACCATCACACCTTCGTCCCATTGAAAAGAGGCGCTAAACACCCCCAATGCACCTTGCACACTAGAAAAGTGTGGTGTTGTCTCTACTTTCCTTCAGACAACAAGTGTTACCCTTAACTAATGCTTATTGCGCTCTTTTAGACTGCAATTCCCTTCACAAAATGCAAGAAAAGAGAATATTTTGAGAAGTTTCTAGAAGAAACCCTCATGGAACCTTATCGCAACTGACTTGCATAGGTGGAACTCGAGTTCCTCCATATTTGGGATGATCCCTTAACATTATCCCTAAAATATTCACCTATCATATCCTTTTTGGCCTTTAAATCTACCCTCACCCCTCCTGATCAAGGGAGGAAGAAAAGAGTGAGAGCACCCAAATGTTGGCCAAATAGTGTTGAACTCTGGATGCATTGAATATAGGTGAGGTTTAGAGAGAAAAGTATCAATTGGAATGTCTTCTCAACATCGAGGCTTGGTTGTAATTATTTCCTATTCAATATAATACAAATATGTTCTCTCTTTCCCATAGATAATGTATGTATCATGTTATATTGTCTATTGTTTTTCTCTTTCATCATTAACATAGGATTATCTTATCATCTTGTTGCTTTCACCTTGTTTGCTTGTTCTTGTGTGTTTGTTGCAGGTATGCTCTTCTACACATGCTGGATCACAAAGAATGTTCAAGAGACAAGGATAACCTTCGAGTAAGGTATGAGAGTTTAATATCCAAGTGATTTGATATGCTAGGGAAAGATTTCATAGTTCTTCTTATTTGTTGTATCTATATATATCATTTAGACTAAGGAAACAATCAGTGTCCAGATATATTGAATAATTTATGTGCAACAATTTCCTCACTTAGATCAGTTGGTGTTCCTTTCGCAAGATAAGTCCATTGTTGTGCAAACTTTGAGGAAGTTGTGAAAGTCTAGGAATATTTTGTCTAAGAATGTGACAGATTCCACAAAGAAGGATGTGGCAGACAGTGTGGATGGAAGACAAGGAAAAATAATCCGAAGGAGAACATGATTATGGAAAGGTGTTAGAACTAGGTAGTAGAGAATCAGTGGAACAACTGGAAAAATATGTGGAAGCCATGGAGTGGTGAATTTGATGGTGCCAAGCTTGGATAAACTCACTGACTTATGCACGACCATGAAAAGTGAATGAAGTTGGAAGATGAGATGCACAACAATTATCCATGTAGGCCAAGTTGCACAAAGTAGTGGCCTAGGAACTTCAGTTACGAATGAGCAAACTTGGGTTGATGACTCAAAAGCAAAAATCTTGTTTGTTGAAGGGAATTGCATGATTCGAGACAATGTGCAACTCCTTTTTCATTTGAGTAAGATGGTTTCAAGAGAACCGAGAGTGGAATATGAGTTGGATGATGGCCATGACACCATCCACCACCATTTCTTTGTTGAGGTAGGTAACGGCATCGACCATCTAACTCTGGTGCAGGTAGACATGGTCGTGGATGCCTCGAGTAGTGGGAATGTCAAAAGATGGATCCTTGGAGGGATGCACCAAGTTGGATCATTCCAAAAAAAAATCACTAGGTTGCAGAAGACTCATACAGAGGCACTGGGACTGACGGAATACAAACTTTGATTGCTCGAACTAATCACTCAAACGATTATTAAGGGATGGGGGAAGATGCACCATGCAGTTTGAAAGAGATGAAGCACCAGGGGTGGAATGAACGAAAACATTGTGTGTAGTAGGAATCATTTTGAAGAAGTTTCTAGAGGCAATGGAGTGTCTTGGAAGCATTACTAAGGACGACAATTACTTGGAGTGGGGAAGGATGTCATAATCTTGGGCTTGGTCCCCTAAACAACCCACACTCTCAAGGGAGGATTTGAACAAAGGCTTTCCCAAGGACTTAAGAATGCATATGGATAGGACACCCAACAAGACTTGAAAGAATGACACCATGGGAGTCTTGAGCTATGGGCTCGATGTGTTGATGGAATGGAATGAGGAGTAGCATTGCAAGAGGTGCAAGCCAAAACGACTAAGTCATGGGTACTTGTGTGGGAAAGCAAGGAACTTAACTAAGTTGCATGGACTATTCGACATGGGGGGTGCCCTCCCACACCTTCACCCCACATCACTTGGAAACATGGGATGAGATCTCGCAGACACAAGGCATATAACAGATAATTTACAGTCCGATTGAAAAAAATCTTCTTGTACTACACTGGATTATTCTCAATCTGACACAGTTACCTAAATTAAAAATGCTCGATGGAGCATTATGTTCCAAATAGTTTTTTCTTGTATTATTTTCTAAATATATTTCGTTACACTAATATCTCTTGGAGTCATTAAGCCATCAAATACAATTTGTTCACTTACCAAATTATGCATAGATACCTAGTGGATATAGCATGGATCTACATAATTTTGTGGATATAAGATGAATCTAGATAGTGTTGTTGTTCCTTGTCTGCATTCTTAGTAAAAGGTTCATTAAGAAGAACTTTTGTTTATAGAACTTTAAAAATATTATTATTTGTATCCAACATTTTAACCATGGGGACTTCACTTAGTGAACCTCTCACATAGCACGTGCGATCGTGGGATATTAAAGAATACCCTTAATTTCCAGAGATATTGACCCAAACTCCTTTTGTTGAAACCCCCTCCCAATACTTAAAACCTCATCCCCACCCCTTTTTATACCTCAATCCCTATAAACGACCCTACCCACCCCCACCTATAAACCCCTCATCCCCCCAATACCTGCAATATATTGGTTCAATTTTTGATAATTTTAAAACCCACAATATGAACTAACGTGATGGGATATTGGTCAACAAGTGAAGCCCCCATGATTTTAACCTAGTCACTTTTTCCAAATTGATAATAATTAAGCCTATAGGCTATATATATTACATTTTTGGGGTGGTATACCATCTATGATTTTTCATCTATTGACTAGACTGAGACACATGTACTTTCAGACTGATTTTGTGGGCATCCTCCAAAATTCATAATTAAAAACTTCAACCCAATCATGATAATACAACTATTGCATTATTAGATACAACTATTAGCTCGACTCCAATGATGATACAACTTTAGCTTAACTTCAAATCCAATCATGACTTTTACTTGAACTGCAATAGTTTATATATTAAATTTTAAATTAACCATTAGATACAACTATTAGATTAACTCTTAAATTAACTATTATATACAACTATTTGCTTAACTTCAACTCTAATCGTAGTTATATTGGATAGCAATTGGATTAACTATTAGATTAACTTCAATCACGATACATTTACTAAATTAAATTTAGGTGAACGTGGTAATAAAAAAATATTAGATGAATGTTTAGTTGTACTCCAATGACTCCATCTCTTAGTGTGGGAATGTAATATCCCAAATCCCGATATTTTCTATTTCTAAGAAAATATGCTGATACAATGGGGCATGCAAACTGCCAAGCAAAAATCCCTATTTTATAGAAAAAATTAGGGTTAGGGTTTGCGGGATAGAATGAACACTTACCAATGATAAGCTGATCTGAACTACTCCAACAAAAATCTGCCAGTACTGCAAGATGGATCGGAGAGGATCTGAGCTCCTCTGCTTCAGGTGAATCCCCCCAGCAGCAAGACACCAAAATAGAGAAGTGTGACACCCTCAAGGAAGGAGATGTCCGATCTGACTGAGAATTTGCAGGACTGATAGAGGTTCAATGTCAGAGAGAATGCTCGGAGCATGCGAAGGTCCTGAGATCTCCAGGTAGGGTAGCGAATCACTTTAGAGAGGTAGCTACACACCCTCTGGAACCCCAAAATGGCTGATAACTGCTTCGGATGAGCACTGATAGATATGAAAATCACTGGGTACCGAAGTATGAGGATGATGATGATATTGGTGCCTGAGTTTCAAAAGGAAACTGAGATTTGAAGGCCCAATAGCTAATTAGGGATTTTTGGATGAAAACCCCCTCTTACGGTTGCACACATGTCACTGCAACGATCTATACCATGTACTAGGTAACTAATGAATGAATAAAGAACAAGTGGTGAACCTGTATGGCTTACCAAAAATAAGACTAGGACAGATGTTTCACTGTCGAAATCCTGTTAGCTGAAGACTCCATCTCCAACCCCAACTGTTGTGCTGCATGCTGTGCTACTATCCAAGAGCTCCCAAAATAATAATAATCAAAAAGTGAAGTCTCCTCTTTCCTTCTCCTCTATTTATAAAGTTCAACTTTGCAAAACCCTAATCTTTGACCTAATTAGGTCACTTTATCTTCTAATTTGCCGTTGACTTGCATGCATGTCACTTTATCTTCTAATTTGTTGTTGACTTGCATGCATGCGGAGGGAGACTTAAATAGTGCATGCATCATGAAAATAATGCTGGGATGGCATGCATGAGGGTGGCCTTTGGCCTCGGTGGCCCTTCTCGACCACTTGATGATGCCCTAGATATTCTATGGTTGGCATCAATCCTTAGCTGATTCCCTAGCTGTCAGTAACCGCTCGAACCCATAGGAATCACATAGGTTAGCGGTTTTGGGCCTTAAGGCCTAGCTGGAAGAGGACATTACAGTCCTCCCCGCTCAAGATTGCTTGTCCTCAAGCAACTTCAAATTGGGATGCTGCAATACCTGTTCACCTTCCCAAGTGGCATCTTCTGGCGGTAGTTCCTTCCATTGAACTAAGTATTCCCTGATTCCCCTATTCCTGAGCTTCCTCTCTCTAGTCTGAATGATCCGTTCGGGAATCAGTATCAGCAGGCCTTGATCATCTAAAGGAGGAAATTTAGTGGATGGAGCAATGTGTTGACCAAGAGTTTTCTTCAAGCTAGATACATGGAACACATTGTGAATTTTGCTTTCCTGAGGAAGTTCTAGTTCATAAGCCACCTCTCCCACTTTCCAGATTATCTTGTAGGGTCCATAGAAGCGGGGTTTTAACTTCTTTGCTCCTTTCTTCTTAAGTGAGGACTGTTTGTAAGGATGGATCCTTAAGTATACTAAATCTCCTACCTCAAATCTCCGCTCAATCCTGTGTTTGTCGACATACATCTTCTGTTGGTTCTGTGCTGTCTGCAAATTCTCCTTCAGTATTTTCAGGATGTCCTGACTGTCCTGTATCCAATCCTTAGCCTTAGGAGCCCTACTGTCTCCAAATTCCAAATCTGCATAGTCCAATGCCTCGTAACCATATAGTGCCTTAAAAGGAGTCATCCTAATAGACATATGATAAGTAGTGTTGTAGCAATACTCCCCTAAGTGTAGCCATTTGATCCAGGTTCACTGCTGCCCTGCTACATAGTTCCTTAGATATCCTTCAATCCACTTGTTGACTATTTCTGTTTGCCCGTCACTCTGGGGATGATAACTCATACTGGTAGCCAGTTCAATCCCTACCAATCTGAACAGCTCTTGCCAAAAGGCACCCATGAATCTGCTATCTCGATCACTAACAATGGTCTTAGGTAACCTGTGTAACCTGAAGACTTCCCTGAAGAATAACCCAGCTACTTGAGCTGCCGAGTAGTCTGATGATATTGAGAAGAAATGTGCAAATTTAGTCAGTCTGTCAGTCTGTGCTCTGATACCCTGATTTTCTCCATGTCAACCTGTACTCCTTGTACATTGATTATGTGTCTTAAGTACAACATTTCTTTCATGCCAAACTCACACTTGGAAATTTTTGCATATAGTGAATGCTCTTCTAAAATGCTCAATGTTTCATCCAGGTGTTTCAGATGTTCTTCCCAGGTTTTTCTGTAAATCAGGATGTCATCAAAGAATACCAGCAAAAATTTACGTAGCTGTGCTCGGAAGGTATGGTTCATGCATGACTGAAAAGTGGCTGAAGCATTGGTCAGTCCGAAGGGCATGACCAGAAACTCATAGTGACCATAATGACAGCAGAAAGCTGTTTTGGAGATGTCCTGGTCCCTTACCCTGATCTGATGGTACCACGAGCGAAGATCGATCTTGGAGAAGTATTGAGCTCCTCGAAGTTCATCCATGAGTTTGTCAATTTTGGGAATGGGATACCTGTTCTTGATGGTCTTTTTGTTAAGCACTCGATAATCGATGCACATACGCAGAGTACCATCCTTCTTCTTAACCAGAACTACTGAAGATGCAAAGGGTCTAGAACTGGGTCATATATAACCAAGCTCCAGTAATTCTTTGATGGTTTTCTCAATCTCATCCTTGTACCTCTTGGGATGCCTGTAAGGAGTGGTGATGACCGCTTGTGTTCCCTCCTCTAACTTGATGATGTGTTCAAAACCTTGGTCTGGTGGTCTACCCGATGGAAGGTCCCGAAAAACCTTTTCGTGTTTTTGTAGCAAGGCCTAAATGTCACTGGGGTGTTGTGAGCTGGTCTCTGGGGGTTTCTTGAAGGTGACAAAACATTCTGTAGCCCATTCTATATCATCCTGTCGGAGCACTGCCTCCATTCTCTGTGATGAGACCGGTTTTGGGGGATAAGTGTTCATGCCCCGCAAAACTACCCGTTTGCCATTTGGCCCCTGTACCTCCATCTCCATTTCCCTATAGTCTGTAGTGTATTTCCCTATAGACTAAAGCCACTAAACACCCAATACCACATGAGTATCCGCTACATCCACTACATAGAAATATTCTGTTATTTGATAGTTACCTAAGGCAACATTCAGTTTTGGGATCCAGTAGTTGCACTCCATGCTGGAGTTCCCGGCTACTGCTACAGTGAATCCCTCAAACTTCTCGTTCTGAATACCTCTCTTGGCTACCCAAGTGGAGTCAATGAAATTGTGGGTGGCTCCCCCATCAATCAGTACTCCTACTCTATGACCCTGCACTACTCCCCTAACCCTGAGAGTATGGAATCTCGGTACTCCGGACAATGTAGCAATGACTCCCTCTGGTGTATCACCCTGGTGTGATTCCTCTTCTGTGGCCTCCTGCTCATCGTCCTCCTCATCACTGTCTGAATACACCTCAATGTAGTGTGCCTTCGCCTTCCCTGTGCACCTGTGTCCTGGTACCCATGGTTCCTGGTAGGTGAAGCACAGCTTCTTCCTTCTCAAATCTTTCCTAGTGTCCTCATCTAACCAGGTTTTCTTGGGCACATCCTGCTGGAAAGGTTTCTTGTCCTTGTCCCTAACAGGAAAATTGGTTTTTAGAGGGAATTTGTTTTTAGGGACTGAATCCTGAAGATCCCTTTCCCGGCTAATAGCATCCTGCAGAGTGAGGGGTTTGTAGGCTTTCACCCATCCCCGTAGTGGCTCTATGAGGGCCTCAGTGAATAACATAGTCAATCTGCTCTCTGACACATATGTTACCATAACGGCTAGCCTCTGAAATTCTGAAATGAAAGATTCTGTGCTACCAGTCTTCTTGAGTTGAGCCAACTCCCTGAAATGGATCTCTGGATCTTTCCTGTCAAACCTCTCCATGAGTTTCTAATTGAACTCATCGTAAGAATGTATGGTGTTGTGACCCAATGTCACCAATCCGTGGTACCACCAGTCGTGAGCTTCTCCATCCAAGTGAAGTGTAGCCAACTTAATGGCGTATGTCTCTGTCATGGGGTTGAGTTGGAAATAGGTATCCAACTTTTGGACCCATGTTCTCACTGATCCTCCGCGAGTCCCATCAAAGTTTGGGATGGTTAACCTACCCAAGGTCTTCTGTAGCTCATAGTTGTGATTGAAACCCTTGTTGAAATTCCTGGGCTTGTTCCTACTCTTCATGTTGCAAAAGTCTGAGAAAGACATGGCAGCATGAAACTCATCCCCTAAGTCCCTGTACTCCTGCAAATAAGCCCCAAAAGGCTCGTTGGGCTCTACCTGCATGACCGGACCCCCTACTATATCTGCCAAGAAGTGAGGCATGGTAGGCCTGATAGTAGGTCTTCTGTATATGTGGGGAGTGTTCTGGATGTAGGTGTACACCATATTTACACTGCCGCTTGAAGATCCCCGCTCTACCGGTGAGGGGGGGGTACTACTGATACCTGGTTCCGGTTTCGCTGACAGTCTGTTGATGGCATTGAGGACTTCTTTTTGTCCTTTGGCTAAGTCTTGCAATGCAGAGACCAAGCTGCGAAACTCCATCCGATCCTCCTCTTCTCCCGTTCCTTTTCCCCTATCTGTATGTATACCTATCTGCTCCATGTCTGAATTGGTATCTTCTAGTTGGATATCTTCAAAAAAATTTGTGTATCTACTCTTCCTCCTCCTATAGGTTACAAAAGGATCTCCTTCTGTATTCATCTACTTTTCATCTCTTAAGCCCACAGCTGGCCAAGAAAATAGCTCTGATACCACTGTAATATCCCAAATCCTGATATTTTCTATTTCTAAGCAAATATGCTGATACAATGGGGCATGCAAACTGCCAAGCAAAAATCCCTATTTTATAGGAAAAATTAGGGTTAGGGTTTGCGGGATAGAATGAACACTTACCACTGATAAGCTGATCTGAACTACTCCAACAAAAATCTGCCAGTACTGCAAGCTGGATTGGAAAGGATCTGAGCTCCTCTACTTCAGGTGAATCCCCCCAGTAGCAAGATGCCCAAATAGAGAAGTGTGACGCCCTTAAGGAAGAAGATGTTCGATCTGACTGAGAATTTGTAGGACTGATAGCGGTTAAATGTTGGAGAGAATGCTCGGAGCATGCGAAGGTCCTAAGATCTCCAGGTAGGGTAGCGAATCACTTTAGAGAGGTAGCTACACACCCTCTGGAACCCCGAAACGGCTGATAACTACTTCGGATGAGCACTGATAGATCTGAAAATCACTGGGTACCGGAGTATGAGGCTGATGATGATATTGGTGCCTGAGTTTCGGAAGGAAACTGAGATTTGAAGGCCCAACAACTGATTAGGGATTTATGGCTGAAAACCCCCTCTTATGGTTGCACACGTGTCCCTGCAATGATCTATACCATGTACTAGGTAACTGGTGAATGAATAAAGAACAAGTGGTGAACATGTATGGCTTACCCAGAATAAGGCTAGGACAGATGTTTCACTGCCGAAATCCTGTTAGCTGAAGACTCCGTCTCCAACCCCAACTACTGTGCTGCTATCCAAGAGCTCCCAAAATAATAATAATAAAAAATTGAAGTCTCCTTTTGCCTTCTCCTCTATTTATAAAGTTCAAATGTGCAAAACCCTAATCTTTGACCTAATTAGGTCACTTTATCTTCTAATTTATCGTTGACTTGCATGCATGTCACTTTATCTTCTAATTTGCTGTTGACTTGCATGCATGCGGAGGGAGACTTAAATAGTGCATGCATCATTAAAATAATACCGGGATGGCATGCACGAGGGTGGCCTTTGGCCCCGGTGGCCCTTCTTGACCACTTGATGATACCCTAGATCTTCTATGGTTGGCATCAATCCTTAGCTGATTCCCTAGCTCTCAGTAACCGCTCGAACCCACATGAATCACATAGGTTAGCGGTTTTGGGCCTTAAGGCCTAGCTGGAAGAGGACATTACAGGGAATTTGACCTTCAATGCAGTGAAACCATGCACTTCTCAACAAGCTTTTAGGTAATGTGTTTCGAGAGTGATATGCTCAATGCAATCTATGAATATGAATAAGATGGGCTAAGGGTTCTCAATTTTTTTTGTTTCGATCAAGATTCGATCATTCAGTGAGTCGAAAACTTCTATTAAACTGTGTATTAGTACTTTATGCTTGTTGGCATATTCCAAACATATTAATGTTATTAATATGGTTGTTTGTAATTAATATTTATTACACTGCAATTAGAGATGAGAGAGACATATGAATATTGAACCATGAATACTCAATAATGACATGATGAACAGAGGTGATTACCCAACAATGAAGTGATCAACATATGTAATGAATACATGCACTATAATCTGCATAAAGATTATGCTTAGGATTTTGTGTTGCATTAGAGTTTCCACAAATTGTAGCCCAATGTAGCAGCTGCAACTGCAAAAAAATAGAGTTCATAGAAGATGCAACTGCCATTCATAAACTTCATTGCATCTGAACAGTTCAATTTTCAAAAACCAAAAATCTCCTCCACTTATGTACAATCTATAATATCTTAACATTTGAAGTTTTGCAAGACCACAACGCCTTTCAATTTTCCTCAAAATTTAACACCTATCCAATCATAGTTCTATAAGTGCACTAGCTCTTTGTTGTGATGATGATGATATTTAACGTCCACTTATATTGATTTTGTTATATCAGACCTTAAGAAAGAGAAGAAAGGAACTAATTGGTTTCTTTTAGAGTTTTATTTATGGGATAATAAAATTTGGAGAGTAGTGTTCTTAAATTACTATAATTTTGATGATATAGAAAGTTATGTAGGTTTGTATTATATCAAAAATTTTGAAATTGAGATCTTATGTGGGTGTACTAGGGAAATCTACGAGGAAGTGTTTTTCATCAACACTTGTAATCTCACAAATATGACAAATCCTTTCATCTAACAAAGTTTTAGGAAAGGTCCAACGCCATGTTTCATTATGCAGCTCACGAGTGTTCATTCTTATTTTATCTATGTGGACAATTTTCTTATGCTAATAAAAAGAGATAGAAATTTTTTATCTTCAAGAATAGTTATGCAAAAACAGAACACGACACTAACGCAGAAAGGACACGAAGAGATCCATGGATGGCCCTATCATTTTTGGGTTCTAATTAACACCTTTCATAGTGGAGGTTGATGTCATCATACACGCCAAAAATGGATAGCCCAGACAACTCAAATTTCACTAATGATTGCATGGATTTAATGGTGATTGTCACCTAGAAATTTAAAGTGGATCTAGCCAAAAACATTGAAGAGGATTGTGGTTGTTGCATGGAACTATTAGGAAGAATACCCCCTTCAGTTATTAATAGGGAAAATACCTGATTCTAATGCTCAATATTTGATCAATACCTTCAAGCCGATGAAGGAATGTGAACATTAATTAGGCAGAAGGATCAAGAAACTAAACAAAGCCTCAGGGAATAATAGCAAAGAAGAGGACAAGACAAAATACTGTTGCACAATGGAGAAGAGAAGGAATATGATTAGTGAATAATCCAAAGAAAAATAAAAGTAAATAAGGGAGGAAACTGCAGCAAGGAAACTACATAGAGGAAAGAAAAAATCCCTGTCAAAGCTAGAAGTGCCAGAGGAGAAAAGAGGGAGGAGTAGTGAAAATATGAGAAGAATAGAGAGAAAGGAGGGAGGGATAAAGTAAAGGTGAAGATAAAAAAGGAAGCCAAGTCCAGTCCAGGATTGGAAGAAATTCCAGAAGCAAACAAGAGAAAGAGTGAAAGAAGAAGGTAAGCAGAAGGCAGTGTGGAGGAAGAAAATAGCCTCATGGTTTTTTAAAGGAAACCATTGAAGAGAAGAAGAGGAGAAGAGAGAGCCTTGGTCAAAGATGTAAGAGAAAGGGAATATAGACAAGCAACTTCTGAAGCAAGGAATTGGTAGCAAATTCAAGTAAAGGAGTCAACATCCTTGCAAGTTATCTTGCAACCCTCCCTCAGAAAAACATTCATAGTCCTTACTTTCAAGCATTGTCTCTCACAATTGATGAGCTAAACTAGCTTTGATACCACTTATGCATTGAAATCCCAATCCTATATTGACCAACTACGTCACCACATTCCTTTCCACTGAGTGGAAAACTACCAGTGTACTACTAGTCACATAAATTAACAATTAATGGATACCAAGAGGAATATGAGAGGAATTAAGAGTCATAAGAAAATAAACAAGAGACAACACCATTTCAAACATGGACAAAGATTATTTATTGATAAGAAATAATTTATTTCTTACAACTTTACTACCGCATTACAGATGACTAGATGTGTTGGGTACAATACTTATTGTAAAAGATTTACAAATTGATTCATAGGGTTAAATACATTAAATAAGAGACAATATCAACACACTACAAAAAAGTAAACCTAGAAACCTCTCTCTTGGAGGAAAACCAGTAAACCAGTAAGTTTTTTCTCATTTATTAATCAAACAATTAGAAATAGGTGTTCACAACTCTGACTTGCTAGACAACATGTTATTGGAATAATGTAGAAATAGGCTTTTAGATCTTGTGAGTCTTCCAGATTAAGATGAGTTATTTAAGATCCAAGTTTATAGGATCTAGATATAGGTTTGTTTGAGATAGCATAAACTATTTATGTAATCATTTTTCATTGAATTAATTGAATTGGTTTTACACCATTCATGTTTGTGTGTGTGAGCCTTCGTGCTCAACAATTCCTCTCTTCTTTTGTTTTTCTAATTTGGTATTAGAGCCAATGGTATAAATATTGTTAAAACAATGAAATTTAAGATTGCAGCTATAAGTATTCCATGATGATGCTGAAAATGAAGAGTTTTATGGATTTTGTGAATATTTGGATGCAGTATTGAATGTCGCGGAAGAAGCTAAAGATATTAAAATTGATATGTTAGTTAAAGCTCAGATCCATGTTGATGTTGTAAGTAACATCAACATTGATATTTCCATGAGAAATATCAATGTTGAATTTTATCCACAAGGTAGGAGCAGCCATGAGCAGTTGTTGTAACATTCCACTGAACAAGGAACAACTGAAGGCAAATCCAGAACAATAGTACTGCAACCGAGTTCCATAAGGCGTGATGAATTCAAGATCTAGAGAAGGAAACAGAAGAAGGAAAATAAGTACTATCTGACAGTAACAAAGGTCAAGATGAAGGGGATAGAAGGAGGATTGAGGAGTACAAGGCTTGGAGCCCTAAATTGTTAAAGTATTTTTCTAATATGTAAGCCTCAGTAAGACTAAGACCAACAGGCATTTTATGTCTTGCCATTATAGAAAATCTATTTCTCCATCAACGGAGGATATTGGAATAATGTAGAAATTGGCTTTTAGATCTTGTGAATCTTCTAGATTAAGATGAGTTGTTTAAGATCCAGGTTTATAGGATCTAGATCTAGGTTTGTTTAAGATAGCATAAACTATATATGTAATCATCTTTCATTGAATTAATTGAATTGGTTTTACACCATTCCTATTTGTGTGTGCGAGCCTTCGTGCTCAACACTTCCTCTCTTCTTTTGTTTTTCTAATTCAAGTCACGCTTCACTACCTGATCTTGCTACACATTACTACTTTTACAATATATTATATAATGCATAACCATTACATCTTATTTATAGATGTGATACAACCAATCGATCTTTAATGGCAATTCATGACTTCTAACCACTTCCAACTATTTTGTTAGAGATGACTTAAAGGTGTCACAATTTTGTTCAAATTACTATTAATATTTTGGTTGTTTTGTCGACTTCCCTTTAACCAATCGTTTTCCTTCAACCAACCATACAACTATTTTGGTTTGTCGACCAACCAGAATTCCACCATTCTGTGTCTCTAACTCCAATCAATTATTGCATTTTCAAGTTGATGCTCATGCAAAAAATATTACATTCCCAATAGGACGTGTGTTCTCTTGTTCGCGCTATGAACAAACCAGTATTCTTCCTTTTACACAATCTATTTCTGTATCCTACTCTATCCCCTCTCTTTTTTTGTCTTTCCAATTGAACCCATCTTCCTACGAACTCTCCTTTTTAGTTTCTCCTCTTATTTCTTTGAAATCGAAGTGCTTGTGACCCTTTCAATTGTCCTCCTCTTTCAATCCATTCGATTCGCTCTTGTAAATGGTTTCCCAAATTCTACATAGTCCACTCAGACACATGGAGTGATGAAATGCTTAACCTGCAACCTTCTAATGTACTTTTACATTATTCTTGATGTATAAACAAAAGTTATAGTACTTGCATTTGGATGCGTGAGTCCGTCGACTCTTAGTACGTTCTAATTCTTTTTCCGTTTGAATCAATTAAAACAATATATCTCAATGGGTGTTTTCTTGAGCACTTAAACATCATCATGGTGAACTTGCATGAGAGATCAACACATCATCATTCATGGTGTATATTATTTATGAACATGGTGGTGATCAATAAACCTGAACACTCACTAAAATTTTACAATCATAACGAATCAAGTAATTAATAACTTTGAACATTTGTTAAAATAAAATATTTACCACCAAAATATTGAAAAATATGTCAAGTCTAGCTCATGATTGTTTGACCTAATCCTTATGGCTATCTCACAATGTAATTCCTTAAGTATTTAGGGTTTTCTAGTTTTACAAATTCCTCTCTAATAATTTCAATATCTATGAGGGTAATTTTGTAAGTATGTAGGGTTTTCTATTTTTACAAATTCTTCCCAATATTTTCAATATGAACTTCAAAATCAATATTATCAATAGCTTTTTTTTTATGTTATTTGCAAATTATCAATTGAGAATTTCAAATGTATTAGATTGATGATATGGTCTTCTATAGAAAGGTCATTAGATCGTTGATACCAACTATAAACTTTGAATGGTAAAGTTGAAATGAGAATTTAAAGAGAAGAATTGTAAACTTGAAAGGAGAGGGCATCATAAATTGTGTACATAAAGCATATTGTTGCCAACTAGCAATGTAAAGATTAGAAAGTTGCAGCATTAAAACCAAATAGATTTAGCAACATTGCCACAAGTATTACGTAGTTCAAAGATAATCTAGTTGACTTGTTAGTCATGGACGTCTTGCAGAACTTAAACAGCCTCAGACGTAGGCTCGACTGTGAAACAATAGGTGGTATCTCTGCCAGGCATCATCTCGCAGTGGAATTACTGTGTGAAATCTTCAAACATGAAATTCTTTTCTTCTCATTTCTTAATTTTCTTTTCCTCCACTCTATCCAATATTGCTTCAGGTTTTTATTCTTTCTCTGCCTTTATTACTTTAATTCTGTAAATAAGATGTCAGGTTAAGCCTTAAAAATGGTTTGAGAATTTCGGTAGTGAAGTAGATTTTAGATTTTAACTTTTAACCTGCGGTGTTCTTTATTTGCAAATCATTGGCAGATCCCGATTTCTGTTTCCTCGTTTCACTTTCCACCTAGAGTTTGGAAGTATTTGAAGTTTTTAAGATTATATAACTAAAGTGGCCGTGGTTGTTGGTGAAGATAATCAATCACTTAATTTTACTAAATTTTATGAATATGACTAACTATTAAACAAAACCTAAACATTAAACTAATTAACATATCATTATATTTATTAGTTTATTTATGATATCACATAAGTATAATTAAACTAATTAATATAAACATAAAATAAATATGGTTCAATAAAAGTAAAAATAAAACTAATTTGAAAAAGAAGTTTACATAATTGAAACTTATTTGAATCTTAAGCAAGATGCATTTAAACATAACAAGATATCACTATCATGTAATGAATCTATGTTGTACACTTGTTATATTCAGGTTAATTTTGTTGATCTATTTAAGGAAGCCTAAAATCTAAAATAGTATCTAAATGTTTATCGAAATAACTATAAACTTAAAAATAATTGATTTTAATCATTTAAAAAGATATGTTTATTAATTTGAAATTGTTTTAAACTATTTTAATCAAAGCTATCTAAACAAACTCATTATTTTTTTCGACATTTTTACATTTTTTTTTCAAATCTAATGACATTGTTCTAGCACAATGTGAAAGATGCTCAAAATTCTCGTTTGTTTAGACAAATTGTAAATAATCTACATAAGCGGTCTTTGTACACTACAAAATTGAGCAAAAGCATAACCAATTGTTTAGAAAAACACGATCCCACTATCTTAGAGGAGATTTGATCCCTCCTTTGATAAATGTAAAATGTTAACATTGATGGAATGATTTTTAAAGGATGGAATGATTTGTTTATAGTATATGTTTTTTATTTTTTTTAGTTTAAGGAATTTTTTAATTTTATTTTAATTCAAAATGTTAATTATATATGTGACATATAATTTAATTTTGTTATATTTATTTTTATATATTATATTTATGTTTAATTTCATGAGATTCAAACATCTTTTTAAAAAAGAAATATACCTTTTTAATCATCCATTTCATTTAATAGATTTTGATTTGGTTTTAATTTTGGTTTTTGATTTATAAAATTTCCATTCAGTTCTAGTTTTGACTACTTTGTTCACTTTTAATAAGATAAAGTAATATTTTTTTTAGTAGAAGTTTTTTTATTGTGTTTTTAAATTTTTATTTTTAAATAATTTACATATATTTTTTCCAACTAAATTTTTGTAGGAAAGACACTTGCATACCCAAGAGTGGATTATAACTACATAACCTACTAATGGGGAAGACTTCTATAAATGTCTAGAAGATCCCTATCTATAAAATAGAGACTACATTACTAACTTGTGGTCATAACTAATATGCATTATAAATGATTAATTTATTTGGCCATAACTCAAACAAATTATGTTACAAGTTTCATGAACTAATAAACACTTTGCTCACAATTTTAAAGAAAAAAATGGATTAAATATTTGATCACAATTGAATACTTTTAACTAACAAAAAAACGGTTTAAACTAAAAAGAAACATAAATGGATCATAAAACCAAAGAAACACTACCATAGTTCATTAAAATTGATATTTCAAAGTGTTGAAAGATTTGTACCTAAATTTTCATGCTATTTAATAAGTTTGAAACATTAACAAAGCACCAAAACCTTAAACTAGGTCAACTTTATTACCAACTTTTAACTATAAATGAATATTTTGTTATTAAGAATGAAAAGAGAGGTTTTATTAAACTTCTAACTTCTTTCATAAAGTGTACCTCACATTCAAACTTCAATTATTTTTCAAAATTAAATATCTTCTTTCATAAAGTGTACTTCACATTTAAACTTCAATTATTTTTCAAAATTAAATATATTAACATGGCAATTTTTAAGATAAATTCACATATATCTAACTATAAATACATTATTTTTCAAAATTTAATATATTGACATGATGGCAATTTTTAAGATAAATTCACATATATCTAACTATAAATACATTTACATATATTCATACATTTTGCAATTTTTTTAAGGTTTTCTATATTTAACTTTTTTTTACATTTTTATGAAATTCAAAACCTTTATTTAAAAAATTATATTATAATTACATCACTTCCACCCAACTTACTTTTTTGCATCGTCAAATGCAATGGCTAATTTTCATGAACAAATTACAACTCGATCAACTTGAAAGAGTAACAACTGAGCACAAACAATTCCTGATATAATTTTTCAAACCATATTCAAATATCCATGTATCGTGTATGAGTTTAAGAACCCAACATATTTTGACATACTTTTCACGTTTCCTGTGCTTCTTTATTATTAACGCCACAACAACCAAAGCAATTTCGAAGTCCTATACGGCCAGAGAACTTTCCAACAAACTGGCCGAGAAAACCTTCCATCCATGCCTTTTGAACAAGCTCAACAAATTCCTGGCGGTTAAAGAACTTATTTTGGTCTACATTGGAATCCTACATGTACGCCTTTTGTTAGTAATTGTTATTCTTACAATTTAATATTTAAAATAAAGTTTTCAAAAATAATTAGTATTGGAGTAAGCTAGCTCGGGAGCAATCCTCCCTCATTGGATGGAGGAGGAGCAAAGTTAGCGTTGACTTTGCTCCTCCTCCGTCGGATGAAGGGAGGATTGCTCCCGAGCTAGCTTACTCCATTAGTATTAAGCACTATTTTAAAGATTTCAAAAATAATTAATAATAAACACTATATCTTGTCTATTAAATGCTGCAGAGAGTACATTAATGATCCAACTTAAGTATTATTAACAACAAAAAAGAAGAAGTTTATGTTATGATTATTCTTATTAACCACTAGAACTTTTAATACTATACTCCAAAGTATTTTTAACAACAAAAAAGTTTATGTAATGATTATTATTATTAAATGTTGGGATGAAGTAGAGACTAACTTTGAAAATGGATTAATTACCTACCTTGAGCATTTTGTCTACCGCTTCCCTGGTTGGAGTAACAAACTTGACGCCGGGGACCTCATTCAGTTTCCTAAATAAAACAAAAAAATATTATTAATAATAACAAATGAAAGGATCTTCAAAAATTCAAGAAAATATTTGCACATGCAAACTTAGACATTAATTACCTCGATTTTATTAAGTTTGTTTCTTATCCCCATATTCATGACATCAATTCCCAAAGAGTCAGATTTATAGAAAAAAAAAATTTCATTATTTTCGTTTCTCTATTGAATCTTACTCGAAGACTGCAAGTATTCCTTGGCGCAGCTGTTCATAATTAATAGTTTTCGTCTGAATTCCTTCACCTTCTGTTAAACTCGTCTGAATTCCTTCACCTTCTGTTAAACTCGTCTGATTTTCTTCCGTTTTTGTTAATCTGTCAAATTCGTTACCCGCTAGGCTGGGCAGAGAGTTTTGTAACATCTGGGCTGCATCACATCATTATTAACAAAATAACAAATCATGATCATAGTTTTAGAATTTTATATTCATTCAGTAAGTAATAATTAAAATAGATTTATCTATCTAGCACCTAACTATTCTTCATATAATAACAACAAAATTCACAAAATTATCCATAAGATTACACTTATTTCTAAAAACCCCAAAGAAATTGGCCATAGTCGGCTTGATTTCTGTTATGTTGTTTCTTATCTTATCCGCATATTCTTCTGGAATACAGCCTGCATCATAACATAATTTTAATTACCAAAATAATAAATGATTCTCCGTAGCTAAATAAGATCTCAACAGAGTAGTCAATCTTCAGTGGATAATACCAAATTTCACATAATAAAAAAATCTAATAGAAATGGTATCTCATATCATTACATAGTAACATGCTTTTCAAAACCCCGGCCATGGCGTCCTTTAATATTCTCAGGCTCTCAGTCGAGTTGCTCAGAAATTTCTCTGATTGGTAATTCTTATATGGTTGTTCAAATTCTTGTGAAAGGCTCCTTATCTCAGAATAATTGGTAAGTCCTAAAACTTCAAGAAAGTTTGGAAAATGCGGGGCCATACTCTTTATTCCAAACTTTTTTTAATCATAAATAATTTTGTTCGACAAGGTATTGATCCCACTCTGCCTTCATAATACCATGCTATGGGGGCCTCTTTCTTTTTTTTAAATATTAAAAGTTCGACTAGGCATTGATACTGCCTTACCATGAACGCTTAGGTGCCACTTCGAGACCTACTTTCTCAAAATCATTAACGACATACTCCCTTGAAATGGACAAATTTGGAATGTAATATTGAGTAGTTAGTACAAGTGGAAATAACTTTGTTGTACAAGTTTTAAAAAAATGGTTTATTTTAATCATTAAAGAGCACCTAAGGTTAAGGTTAATCCTCACATCTTTTGGTGTTAAACTTGTTAAACTTAATGTAAGAATAAATATTGAAGCATTGTGTCATAAGGTTAATCCTCACATCTTTTAGTGTTAAACTTAATGTAAGATTAACATGCTTCATCATTGGTTTGATTAATATAAGTTAATCCTCACATTTTTTGGTGTTAAAGTGAATGTAAAAATAAATATTGAAGCATTATCATTGGTTTTATTAATGTAATTTTATTTTCAAAATGGTCTACACCTCAAGAGATTTAAAGTTAAGATGAATCTTATATCTTCAATAAATTCTTGCTTTCTTAATTGAATTTGATCTTCATTAAGCAATTTTTTGTAGTTTTATGGTGACATGGAATTTATGTGAAATGAAGCTTGCAACTATATCAAAACATAATCATCAAACATAAATATATTCTAAAGATTTAAAAATGTCAATCTATTATACATTTATATTTAATTAATTTGTACTTCACCATCATCTTTGTATAAGGTCCATTAAGTAGTTGACACTTTTTAATGTTTGGATAACAAGCTGTGAGGTTTTCCAATAAAATCCATGAAATATCAAATAAGTGCAATACTCTTAGGTATCTTAGAGAGCTATATCGCCTAACTTTCCTCTTAATGATATTAAAACCCACGCGATGCATAGATTTCTTAAGGAAGATTTGAATATATTCGATGGATCTAATCTAGTGGGATTGGTGGGATAGATGGAACATTATTTTTATCTATAGGGAATTAGTGGTCAATATTTGAAACTCTAAGTGGTTATGTTCTATCTATGTAGGGAGCATTGGAAGTGGGGGGAATAAAATAAGAAGGAATATGAGGGGTACATTACCAATGGCCAGTTTTTGAAATCTCTTTATGCTAGATTTGAAATTGATACTCATTTTTTGTGTGGATGATCACCAAGTTGTGCCTCATCAACACCTTGTAAGGATGTATTACATCCATCAATAGATTGGAAATTAAAATGGAATGTGTGATTATCTATTTCTTAATGAAGAATTTCATTAGTGGTCTCAATGAGTAGATTAAAGACCAAGTAGTGATGTCTCACTTAGCTACTTGGTTAGAGGTCTCTTTACTAGATAAAAAAATGGGCAATGGTCACAACACATGAAAAATGAACCAGTTTTTTTTCCATTACCACATCCCCCTTTTTCTCCTCCTATACCTCCTTCTCAACCTCTATAGGTCCATAGGTTTGTAAAAATATCAACGTCTTGGCCTTTTCAATCATTGTGATTAAAAAAATTTGAAAGGTTGTACAATTGAGTAAAATTATTTTTCATAGCTATGTCTCCATTTAGCATGTGAAAAGAAAATTTAAATGAAGGCATGACCAAACTATATCTAGTTGATACTACATCTCCTCTTGATGAAGTACCCATTTAATAACCTCTTTCCGAGGAACCCCAAATTTTACTCTATGATTTGTCAAGGATTATACATATGTGGCATCTTGAACTTGGCTAGATATGTTAAAAACAAATTACAGTTAATTGTACTAATCAATGGTGTCATCACCTATGATATCTTTGATCATCAATTAAAAAATAAACACATTTTTCTATCCTTGTGATGCATAATTTTTAAATCATGATAGCCAATAAAGGTACTATGGAATGATGTGATATGTATTAGAATGTGAAACTCCAAATGGGGGGACTATTTCTTAAATGCTAAGTTGTTTGAAATAAGAGATTGTCATGTAGCTCTTGGAGAAGAATTATTGTGAACACTGGAAACTACTAAAATGGATTTTGAGGTGTTACACACAATATTTAGTAAGGAGGGACATAAATACACCCTCAAAGGTCTCTAAGCTAGTTCTTGAAATTAACTTCTCTCGCCATATGGAAAACATGTTTAAAAAGGGCCACTTGAAATTCATTTCTCAATTAAATGTCATCTATTTCAGGGATAACTTCCTACAAAAAAATCATCTAATATGTTATTAGTTTTAGCGATACATAACCAGGTATTTTAAAGACCACATGAATTACCCTATTTCTTGGATAATAGGATCATGTAGCATCCCATCAATTCTAGGTAGTCAACAACCTAGTGTGCACCCTCATAGACATCCTTTTGTGTAAATAAAAAGGAAAGTGAAAAAATAGTTCAAGAATTTTGGGAGGTTGTAGTGATACAACCTACTACTATCTCTTAATCCTCCTCAATAGTCATGGTTTTGAAGAATGAAGGTAATTGGAACAAGTCTCTAGACTCTTACACTCTCATTAAATTGATGAGAAACATAAATATATAATAAAATTCATAAAGAACCTCTTGGATGAGTTTTATGGTGCACAATTATTCACTAAAATTGTTCTCCATTTTAGTTCACACCAAATTCTAATGAAGAAATCAAACTATAAATTCCTCATCCATCTATTTGACAATAGGAGGGGGTATTTATGAATTTCATACTTATAAATTTTTCCATATGAGCTATATAATGAATTCATAAATAAGAATTCTTTGTGTAAATGCATAGATTTAAAAGATAGAAAAAATTAAAATCTGTCCACACATACACATGCATAAACAAGCATATTCATCACAAGAAGAAAATAAAATCATTTCACATTCCTATACAAAGAGAATACTTATCTTTTAATAAATAAAATCCAAGAAGGGTCTGTGCAAGAAGTTGAGGGTCTCTTTTGGCACGTTAGATGCAATACAAAACTGAAAAAACAGGCATCCATCAACTTGGACACATAT
>LPNX010242669.1:41420-56734 GCA_001517045.1 Pseudotsuga menziesii | reverse complement strand
TGTATCAAAAACATATTTGATGTACATGTGCAAACAAAAGTACATCTGTCCTGGACCAGGCCCCTATACTCTAACTCCGGACTGTACATAAAAATACATATTTTTTCTGGACTAACACATCAAAATTCTAACTTTCTCTTGTTTTTCCTAGACCCTGATGCTCTTCAGCTCCGTCTACGACCACTGTGCATCTCTGGCGACTGCAAATCAATGACAATATTTCTTGATTAGGAAACTAACCTAGTACTATCCATCAATAATAAAGTTTGAAAATTTAAAATATGACTCAATTGTAAATTAAACAAAGACTCACTGCATCCGTCGGGGGTATAGGTGCCTGTGGTGTCGAGGGTGTAGGTGCCTCTGGTGTACTCGACCTTGCAGTGAGCCTCCTTGCCATGCTTGGCTATGAATAAAACAAAATATGTCAATTATCTCAAGAATTATCAACATGTACATGAATGAGAAAGTATTAATCAATTATGTAAAAAATGAATATTTCACCGAAAAAACCATTTCTAGGAGATGTTGCTGGTGCTCTTCAGTAGTAAGAGGAGCCGTAGGTTGAACATCAACCTCAGTTGCATGCACTAATGGACTAGGGCATGGCTACATTCACCAAATGATTAAATAGTTAGACATCGTGCATGTCCAGAAACAATACAAATGAAATGTACAATTACAAATATTCAAGTAGATGTACCTCACTGTGACTTATCCCTATTGTAGATGCGGCATTGATAGCTGCATCAACAATCCCACCAAGGTCTCGCATGGATGACTCTACATGCTGATGCTGTAAACATGTGAAAATAACATTAAGAAAAACCACTTGTGAAGTGAATACATAGCTAACCAACAACTACCATTGGAAGTGTGTACATTACCGTGGGATGAGTAGGTTGATACTCATGCACAGCCGCTTTTTTCAAGGAAGAGGGACCTCGTCTGGTGTAAACAACCCCCTTATCTATGTTTGGACTACTGGGAGATCTATACCAAAGAGGTGGTGCAGGGATCTGTGATGACATCTGCATTCATAAAGTGTTACCATAGTTAGACATGGATTTGAATGGATGGAATAATATGTACTAAAAAAATAACATGTTGTAATATACTTACCCCTTCCTGGGACATATCTCCACCACGGGAGTGATCGCTTCCATCAATTTGGTGCTCCTCTTCAGATGCGTCTAGCATCTGCAAGTTTAAAAATTATATTTACATTAGCGATCTCTATAAAGGAGTGTACAGTAAGAAATTTAAATAATTTGAACAAGATTCAATCATAACCCATGTACTTACATTCTTTAAGTAGTCGTAAATTCCACCTTGGACTAGTACGTTAATATCTTCATCTTCAGCATCATGTTCCAAGTGGGGTTGCTGCAACTTCAAAAATAATATTAGACATTTTAATAAATTAATCAAGACTAACACATGCATTAACAAAATTATACATGTAATAAAAAATTGACAAGTGTTTAGATATTACCTCAGCTATGGTTCTCTAGGTCTCGGGTACAACCACACCGGGTGCAGTACCACCCCCGTGAGAGGCATCAAACTCCTGCAAGAGTAAATATTGCATATATATTACGAATCTTTTAATATGTTATATATAGTATGGAACAATTAAAAATTGAGTTCAATAACATAGTTTTAAAACAAAGTCCTTACCTGACCACCAGACATCGTATTGGTACCATGTCTTGGTCCAGGACCATAATAGGGTCCCCCACATGATGTGTAGATGTGCGGTCTATCCCCACCGATAGATGTCCCTCCACCACCAGAAGCTGGTGGTTGTACACCAGCAAAGGAAGAGGGCGCTCTCTCGTCAATAGTGGCCGTGTGTCGAGAGACCATCTCAGCTAGAGTAAAAAATGCATCCTGTGTCTGGGCAACCATGTCATGTGCAGGAGGGATGTCTGCCCTCGGTAGCTGGGCACGGGGTGCAAGTATCTGTGGATTGGAATCTCTATGCCTATCATGGGGTCGATGTTGGGGCATTCCCCTACCAACTCCCTGGAAGCCCAACATGTCAAAATAGTTGACATGTTTCCCCATCACAAACTTTGCATACAATTTTCAGAGGAAGTACATCGGTACTTCCCTATTGTTGTGAGGGGGGATTTCAAAAACCATGTACCACCTATCCATCCAGTTGTCTCTGATGGGTGGAAAAGTGCACCACTCAATAGAAATATGTGGCCTACTGATCTCTGGTATGTTATCCATCCCAGGCACTCTAAACAATGAATAGATGGCTTGTTTTGTTATTTTCAGCTTTTTTACCTCATTGTAACTCAAGCCATCAACATATTGGTTCCTTTTTCTCTCCCTGTAAGATGCGATGCTATACAACGCATCATTCGATCTTGCGATCGTATCAACAATAGATAGCAATGAATCTGATAGGGAGTAATGGAGCTCATCTCCACCCCTCCAAGTTGAACCTATCTCTCTCAAATGGCCAATGAACCTCAGTATCTCTACATTGTTACGATCCATAGTAGCCACTGCAATCATAAATACAAATAAAATATCATTCGAAATATAAACATATGATATAATGACATATATAAGAACTGAAAACTGTATAACTATTGACATATAAACTAAATCTATCATGTAAATTTAAATATTGATCTTGAATTTTACAGTAAAGAATAGGCGGCATAAGCTATTTAGAGTGTTAGTCTATTCATAAGCTATTTATTGTTAATGAGAGGGGCTATTGTTGAATGAAGTTGGTAATAAATTTCTAAGCCATTTATTAATTTAATGAATATTATTATCATTTTGATGAGGATGAACTATGAAGAAGCCATAGATCTCATCTCAAGAACAATTGATCAATATATCACCCCTTTTTGAAAAAGCAGTAACACTGTATATATTTTGAAATTTTATTTGTGATAGTATTGACAATAATGTGGGTGCCAATACAATACTAATAGGATCCAATGTAAACAAGGTGATTATTAGACACCCTAATTCCACTTATTTAGTTCTTGGTGTTTAGATTGGGAATCAAGGTGTTCACGAGGTTTGCAGCCATGCTTCTCATGGCAAGCACCTCCAACCAGTGATCAAATTTGAAGGGTGGGTCTTAATTTCAATTAGAAGGGCATTTATTCTCTCATCCCTTCAGAGATGAAGGGAAATATAAATAATTGTCCTTTATTTGACAGGTATAAATTAGCCAAACCTTTTCACCCAAAAAAATGCAAAAAACAAATATTGTTTTTCAGTGTTTGTTGTGAAAGCATACATGTATGTGATGGAGGGGCCTAAGTCAACTGAATCCTTGCAACTAACTGTATTTCTAAGTCTCAACACTCCTTTTAAATTGAACTAGAATACCAAAATAAGTTTATTAATGGCTAGATTTGAGAAAGTTATATGTGTGTGTAATTAAGTGCTTGGGGCTCTAAAATGTGTTGTGTTTTGTACCAGTCCACGGTTCATTGAATCGATAGTCATCGGTAGGAATTTAAATTATTTAATGAAAACAATTAATGTGTATAACCTCCATTCCTAAAACATTTTCGATGTTGATACAGGTCACTACCCTCTTTATTGTCTTACCAAAAGGCATGATAATGAGGAAGAAGACCTAAAATTATTGACTTCACCTTCAAAGAATGCCTTGCAATCACATTGGTAAGGACTCATGATAAGAAGATCAAATCCATCCAACGTGTCAAATCTCAGTTTATACTTTTAATTAAAGACTTATAAGATAAATTTAATATAAGACTTATAGTTGTATCTTACTCTTTGTGTCTTGACACATTTAATATTTTATGGTTGTCTTTGGGCCTTGACCCAATTCGTATTATAAGGTGAGGATGTGTAGGCATAATAATCCTTAATTATGACTATGAGATGAGAATTTAAAGAGAATAGGATGTAATGAGAAGAGAAATTTATATGGATGGATAATTTCAAAAGTTGCACTTCTTTTGAAATGTTGATATAAATTATGCCCTTCTTTATTGGAAGGGTAAAATTCAAATTTTAAATTTTTTTTGAAAGACAATTTTAACTTTACACTTCTAGGAAGGGCTAGAACCCTTTGGAAGGGTTGTGAAGGGTTCAATTTTGAACGTTGCCTCCAAATTGCATTCAATTAGTGGTTGGTGCACTAGATTTTAGAGTTTTATAGGGGTGTAGAATTACAGTAAGTTTATTATTACGAGTCCATTCTTTAAAATCAACATTTATCTATTGGGATTGATGTAGAAAATGAAAAAAGCATGAAAAAAATTGAAGAAAATACCTCACAAAGGGAAGGTTAATCCAAAGGTGGTGATGGAGGGCTCAAGCACACCCAAAATCGCGTATTGACAGTCGAGATTTCGCCTTCCTTCGTCCAATAGCCGCGCCGATAATGAGAAAAAGACGGCCTTGATTGGTTTAAAATAAAAAACAGGTTTTAAGAATCGTGTGCGCATTTTAGAAAAGGAAATCGCGCACGCGATTTTGTTTAATAGCCTAGTTGGCATGACCATTGCTAGCCTTGGGACTAGGCTTGGCAGGTTCAGTGTTGCTTGGGTTGATTTCTTTTTTTTGGATGAAGAGTGAATGACTTCACTCCACCATTGCATCTAAAGGGTCCATCAACTTCTTGCACATGCTCAGAAACTAGTTGTGTAAGAGTGATTTTTCACCCAAATGTAGGTATTAGCTATAGACACTACCCCCAAGATAGGCTATAAGGACACAATTCCAATCAAAACACCTATAGGCTTATCAACCCACAACATATTTTCTCTTATGCTTAGCCAAAATACTCGCCTTTGAGCATCTACAAGGATCTCATGTATCCATCCCATCCATGGTACCCTCCTCTACTACCATGCATGACAAAAATATGGCATTTCCCATCACTACTTCATAGTTCCCTCAAGAAATATGATCCTTACAATGCTTACCAATGTGTGCACAAGGACTCCAACATATTGAGACTATTGGGAAACCTCTTGTAACATTAATTCATGGGTTTTTAAGCCTTTAGAAGAAACAAAAACTCAATGGGTAAAGTTTATTATCTTTCTCAATCTCTATGCTTACCTATATCCATTCTCTTTTCTCTAATGTCTATAATTCCCCTCAAAATTTTAATTTCATAGTCTAGTATGGTAATGGAAATGGAATGAACAACATTAAAGAAACTCTATGTAGTGTCAAGAAATATTCCTCCAAAAAGTGGGTGATAGACTCCAAATGGGAGATGAGATGATGGTGAAAAGACAATAGACATAAATTTTCAACATAGAATAAATGAATCTTAGAACTTCATAGAAGTATATTCATCCCATGCTTTCATAACAACATGAGGATACTTTTCCTACCAACCTTACACATGAATTCAATGATTGTGTTTAATAGTCAAAATGAAGTAAATGGGTTCATCTAAGGCACACACTAGAAAAAAGACAGGTTCTAAGATTGGCACTTGGGAATAGAGAATGTAAGCTCCCATAGGCCCCCTTTCGTATTCCTCATGAATTCAATTATTGTGTTTAATAGTCAAAATGAAGTAAATGGGTTCATCTAAGGCACACACTAGAAAAAAGACAGGTTCTAAGGTTGGCACTTGGGAATAGAGAATGTAAGCTCCCATAGGCCCCCTTTTGTATTCCTCTCTAGTGGAATCATAGCCTCTATTGTGGTATTTACACATCCATCTTGAACCATTTTATTATTTTTCCAACATAATATTCACATAGCTGTTGAGTTAGCATGGCAAGCCAACACTAGTAGAAAAACATAAAACTATAAATGTCCTAAATATTGCATACAAATGACTAATTTTGGTCACACGACTATTGCTAGTTTATTTTTAGTCGCGTATAATGCAACTAAATTTATGACTAAAAACTTTTAGTCATCTATTGGTTGTTTCAATTTGTTAACTTGGTAGAGTAGTTTTCTTAGTCATTGATTGTTTTTATTTGGGCATTTATTTAGTAGTTGTGGTTATTCATTTCCATCAACAAGTAGTATATTTATAAGTCATTTTAATCATTAATTTCTATCAACTCATAGTATATTTAGTAGTTTTGTTAGTCATTGATTGTTGTTATCTAGTCATTTATTTAGTAGTTGTAGTAATTAATTGGCATCAAAAAGTAGTATATTTTGTCTTTTTAATCATTACTTGTTGTCAAATGGTAGTATATTTAGTCATTTTTATTCATTTATTTCTATATGTAGGGCATGGAGGAATCAAGCCACCAATCTCCTGCCTGTAAGGAAGGTTCTCTTCCATTGAGCTAATACATTATAGGAATTGGGGAGGGGAGCTAATTTGGATATTTTATTAGTGAACACTACTTTATATATAATATTCATATTCATATTATTGTTGTAGGTAAAGAACATCACTATGATAGCCTAACGAAGGCTATCTTTGAGCACATCACACATACCATGATTGATCTAAACTACGAACAATTCATCAACCCCAATTATACTTGGTTCGATGTTACCATTTTATTGTGAATTTTTTTGAATGGGCATTAATGTCATAACAAATAAGCATTAAAAATAGACATATTCTTTAATGTATGGTTCTCATATCCTATGACACTAAGAAAAAAACATCATATATAGCAAGTTGGGCACTAAATTACCTTAGGCTTTACTCAATTTCATGCTTCTAATAACCTTCACACCAATATTCAATTAAATTACAACTGCACTCAATTTCATGCTTCTAATAACCTTCACACTAATAACCTTCGTATTCCTCTCTAGTGGAATCATAGCCTCTATTGTGGTCTTTACACATCCATCTTGAACCATTTTATTATTTTTCCAACATAATATTCACATAGCTCTTGAGTTAGCATGGCAAGCTAACACTAGTAGAAAAACATAAACATATAACTATAAAAGTCCTAAATATTGCATACAAATGACTAATTTTGGTCACACGACTATTACTAGTTTATTGTTAGTTACGTATAATGCAACTAAATTTATGACTAAATACTTTTAGTCATCTATTGGTTGTTTCAATTTGTTAACTTGGTAGAGTAGTTTTCTTAGTCATTGTTTTTATTTGGGAATTTATTTAGTAGTTGTTCTTATTCATTTCCATCAACAAGTAGTATATTTATAAGTCATTTTAATCATTAATTTCTATCAACTCATAGTATATTTAGTAGTTTTGTTAGTCATTGATTGTTGTTATCTAGTCGTTTATTTAATAGTTGTAGTGGGTCAGTGCAAGAAGATGAGGGACCTTTAAGATGAAATCCTAGTTTTCAAAAGCAAGATCATGTTACCAAAAAATACATCAACCCGAGCCTGACATAGCACTTGGTATGGTTCAACCCAAGCCTGACATGTCATGGGACATGTAGGATAGGAAGCCATATCGCGTATGCGTTATATAACTACAAAATGCACTCGTGATATGTAGTTATAAAACATGTACGTGATTTGTAAATCATAAAAAAAAATTAAATACACAAGCCCGAAACCCGCGGCCAATTTTAACAATCAAGAACATGAAATTGAAGGGCCATTGGAGCGTTTTGGAGCGAGACCACTACTTGGGATTGTTGCAGGAGCTGATTCAGGTCGAGCAGAGGAGATTTCACTCATGCATTGTCATCCAAAAAGGTAATTCAATCACCCAAAGCATTTATTTTTTGTCAATTTTTACCCTATAATTGTGTTTTTTAATAAAATAAGCAATCCAACAACTCCCAAGATAATGTTTGATGGGACAAAGAAACTTTGTTTGATTTTGAGGAGCAAAATTAAAAAACATAACTACAGAAACCATTTATATAATTTTAAAGGATTTGGAACTTTTATATATAAATTTTATATTGTTTAATTCAAATAAGTTTAAATGTTTCATAAATTTATATGGAATATAAAGAATGTCAATCTATATCTAAGTCACATGGTTCAAATTCGAATTCGAGTTCGATGACCATTTGATTCGATTCGAGTTCGAATTTTTTTATGAAGTTCGTTTGAGATTCATCTTTAGATTCGAATATATATATTATCTGAAATATAGTACAAAATAATAAAAAATTACATCAACAATTTTTTCGTGGAACTGGAAATGTGCAACTCAGGGTTTGTTTCAACTTTCAGCTCAACTGCTTAGATAAATTTATTCTCAAGTGTGATTAAATTCACCCTTCAATGGCGGCACAGCATAATTGTGGGTCTATGACTGCAATTGCACTTGTAGATTATAGCCTATAACTCAAACGATGAGCTAATGATTGAGCAGTAGCAATGATTCGTGAACATTGAGATGGAAACTCATAGGATCATGAGCTCTAAGTGTTAGCATGACGGTTGCTTTCCTAAGCAATGATAAGCAGAGAGGAAAAAATTTGCACACGGGTTGGGAGTTGAGACTGGAGTAAGTAGACCATAGCATGTTAGGACTAAGGTTTACATGAAAAAACCAGCCCCAAATTTTTTTTCATATTTTTATTAAATTCGCCTTCAGATTCGAACCAGCTTGAGATTCGGAAAAATTCAAACTTAAAAGTTCAAATTCACCGAATCTTGTGACTTAGATCTATATAATACTTTACTTTTATATATATAAAAGTTTACATATCATAATATCAATACAACAAGTAATTTATACTAATGGAAGAAAGAAACTTCCTTTTATTTTGAGTAACAAAATTCAAAAACATAGTTGAAGGAATAACTGATGTAATTTTAAAATATTTGGATTTTCTTATTAGTTCTTTTATTAAGGTATTGGCATTGTATATTTTAGATAGAACTAGATTTTTTCACATGACAACATGCACACGAAATTTAGCAATACTTCCCCATATTAGTGGATGGTAGAGGTTGTAAACCCTAGGCTATTTTAACAAAATGCCTAACCCCAAAAAACTCTTAAAAAAACAGTATGAAAATGTCTTACCAATCGAACTAACTTGAAACTTTGATAGAACAACAAAATTGTGGAAGTGCTAAATCTATTTTGTAAATGAAAATAATTTTAAAATTGATATATGTAAAAGTCACCAATGAGGGTGAAGAAGTGCCTTAACTTCTAGAAAGAAGTTGAACGAAACTCATTATTTAATTGTTAAATGTCTAATTTTACGTTTTAAATGTATGTAAGTGAATGCCATTAAATTGCTTGTAACTTGAGTTTTCCTTAATTTAAATTTTCAATTTTGAAGAGATGTCATTATATACCATGTATACATTTCTAATTATTTTCTTATTGATTTTTTTATTGCAGTTGTGGCTATGGACCCCAATGCTGAAATATTGATTGAGCTTGCCCAATTGAGAGGTTTGAATACTGCTTTTAGTGGTGGTGATAGGATTCGACGTTCACTTGCATCCACTTTGGATGCAATTTTTGAGACTATCACATTGTCAAACAACATACTATATGATATTACTTCATATAGAGAAAGAAAAAGACGTGAGTACGCTGATGGGATTAGCTACAGTGCAATAAAAAAGTTGAAAATCACCAAAGAGCATATATTTTCATTGTTTAGGGACCCTCGCATAGGGGAAATCCCAAATTCAAATAGGCCACATATCTCTATCGAGTGGTGCACATATCAACCATTTTTTGATAACTGGATGAACAGATGGTATATGGTTTTTGATATGCCACCACACAACAACAGGGAAATCCCGTTGTACTTCCTTCGGAAGATGTATGCAGAGTTCGTGTTGGGTAAACACATAAACTATTTTGATATATTGGCATTTCAGGGGATCGGTGAGGGGATGCCCCAAAACCGACCCAATGCCAAGCTTCGAGACATTGATCGCCCTATCCCTGCACCTCGTAGGCAGTTGCCTGGGCCAGATGTCCCACCTGTACATCATGTTATTCCACAGACACGTGAGGCATTTTTGAGTTTGGCATGGGCCGTTGTTCGCCATAGCACTATGGTTCAGAATATGGGTGAGGAAGGAAAATCTGTCCCTGGTGTGGTACATACACTAGGTCCTCATGGTGCAGGACCATCTTCTAGTGTAGTACCACCCACTGGTGTAGGACCATCTACCGTAGGACCATCTACTAGTGCAGCACCATCAACACATTCCCAGCCTACTTTTGAGCCTCATGAGTGCACATCGTGTGGTCATCCATGCTATGTTCTTTCGTCAGATGTTGTCTTCAGTGGGTTTTTGAGTGATGTATGTATATGGTTACTTGTAATAAATTCTTCATTTATTTTCCTCTTTGTACACATATGTATAGTTTGAGCTAATATATTAATTTTGTGAACTTGCATTTGATGCTTTATGTCGGCAGCGACGCCCCAGAGTATCATGTTCCACACTCTACACAGGGGCAAGACATTCCATCCACTGATCTCGTATCTCACACCGAGGTAAACATTTTAAAATTTCAGTTTTTTAATACTTGTTAAATTGTTAATTTCCACATATTGTACATGTTAGTTCACTAATGTTATCTACGGTCTAATATTTACAATTATTAAACTTGCAGATGGCGGATCCTTCACAGGGGAAAGCAGTGATGGAGGTAGGATCCATGGTCGTATCGACCGAGGAAATATCTGGGCAGATGCCAGATCCTACACGAGGGGAAGCAGTGATGGAGGTAAACATTTTAAACATTTAAAAAATGTCATTTTTTAAATACATGTATGTTCGTTGAATCATCCATGTCTAGCTACATGAAATCTTGTTGACTATAGGTTGGTACCGAAACACCTAGACCGTTTCCTAGAGTTGTATCTCCTCATAGGCCATATGTGAACAAGGGTCAAGTGTGTATGAGACGGCCTACTCCTAGAAAGAGTGAAGTTGTCTGCGACCATGGAGATACTGATACCATGGTAATTTGTATATCCTTTGATGATATTTCTTAGTTAACTTGAAATCCAGTGCATAAAATATTTTGTTAATGTTTTATTTGCATGTTTATTGCATCAGGAGCTAGAGTTTACTGTTGAAAACCTTGCAGGGATGGTTGATGCAGCAGTCAGTGCTACATCTACAATGGCAACAAGTCACACGGAGGTACAACTATTTGAACATGATATAGACATATTGTGTTATTGTTGTCTATTGTTTATTCATGCACATTTCTAACTATTTCAAGATTTAGTGATTGTAGCCACCACCACCACCACCAGGTCCTGCCCCCTCTGGTTTGACCATGGATGCAACCATCATTCATGTTCAACCAACAGCTCCATTTGCTACACAAGAAACCCAATCCCCTTTGTCACAGTCTCTCACTAAGGTGAGATGTCCATTAATGAACAATTGTTTCATGCAATGTCCATTAACATTTTCATAATTTTTGAGTTAATTTAGATATGGTATTTTATTGAGCTAATGTATTATTACATAGTTAATTGAATTTAACAATTGATATTTAATTTGCAAGATCCAGAGATGCACACTGGTCCTATAGTTGTGCCTATAGGATCATCCTCAAGAAAGAACAAGAGGAAGCTTGAGTTTTGATGTGTCTTATGGGATATGTACATATCGATACATGTGTACATGTGGCTTGGACAGTTTTGGATACATGTACTTTTGGAGACATGTACATTGACATTTCACTTACATGTACATGCGGCTTGGATAGTTTTGCATACATGTATATGTGGCTTGGATAGTCTTGGATAGTTGTGGAGAGACATGTACTTCTGGTTACTTTTGGATATATATGTACTTTTCGATACTTTTGGATATATATGTACTTTTGGAGACATGTACACAATTGACATTTCAGTTATAAATGAATGATACATTTCACTTTGAATTTGTTCTTTGGTTTCCACATGTTCTTGTGTCAATATATTGTATTGATTTGTGAGGATTATCTATTACTTATGAATGCACTATGTCAAAAGAAAAAACTATTATATTTAAAGGTTTCAATGATCTCAATACATGCACACTAAATTCAAAGGTCTTGCTCGTGTAATTTAATAAAACTAAGTGCAATACATGCTTTACATTTCATCAACAACCAACAACACTATTCAACAAACCTCATGCACCCAATGACTAATCACTCAGCATTAAAGAATCTACAATAGAATCCAAAGACTAAGAACCAACTTTGTGAATCAACATGATTTGAAGCATAATTCCATTGGATTTGAAAAAGTTCAGTTCGACATTAGATTGATTCTGAATTGAGTTGTGACAGTAAGATAAGATTAGGGTTAGGATTAGGGTTTCCTTGGTATGGTTATGGTAATGGGACATGCATGTTAAACAATAAACCCTAGTTAGGGATAGGGTTTTCCAAGTTTGGCCTTCGTTGGCATGAAATGCATTGTCCAGCTTTGGCTCTCATTGGCGTGACTGCATTGTCCCTACTGAGAGAAACCCTAGCTTCATAAACCATCATAGATGGAGGTCACTGGGCAATGGATAGGAGGGAGAGGCCCCCCCCTAGCTAAAATCCCACGTCACTAATCCAACGGAATCGACGGTTCGTCGATCAGAGGCCCGAGCATCGATCTATGGCGAGTTGCAGGTCACCTCCAGATACCATTCAGGGACACCTGGTGGACTTGGGCTCGGTGCGCAAAAAACCTCACGGAGTGTCAATTTTGAATTCTATCAACTCCTGCTAGTGTGTTTGGGCATGAGAAATATGGAAATGCCAACCGCATCCCCACCATCCATGGATTTCTAGCTTTGGCCCTCGTTGGCATGACTGCATTGTCCCCTACTGAGCGAAACCCTAGATTCAGAAACCACCATGGATGGAGGTCATCGGGAAATGGAGAGGAGGGAGAGGCCCCCCCCTTAGCTAAAATCCCTCGTCACGAATCCAACGAAATAGACGATTCGTCGATCGGAGGCCTGAGCATCGATCTATGGCAAGTTGCAGGTCACCTCCAGATACCGTTCAGGGACACCTGGTGGACTTGGGCCTAGTGCGCAAAAAACCTCACGGAGCGGAAATTTTGAATTCTATCAACTCCTGCTAGTGTGTTTTGGCATGGGAAATATGGCAATGCCAACTGCATCCCCACCATTCGTGGATTTCCAGATTTGGCCCTCGTTGGCGTGACTGCATTATCCCCTATTGAGCGAAACCCTAGCTTCAGAAACCATCGTAGACGGAGGTCACCAAGAAATGGACAGGAGGGAGATGCCCCCCCCTAGCTAAAATCCCATGTCATGAATCCAATGGAATTGATGGTTCATCGATCGGAGGCCCGAGCATCGATCTATGGCAAGTTGTAGGTCACCTCCAGATACTGTTTAGGGACACCTGGTGGACTTGGGCCCGGTGCGCAAAAAACCTCACAGAGTGGCAATTTTGAATTCTATCAACTCCTGCTAGTGTGTTTAGGCATGGGAAATATGGCAATGCCAACCACATCCCCACCATCCATGGCTTTCTATCTTTGGCCCTCGTTGGCATGACTACATTGTCCCCTACTGAGCGAAACCTTAGCTTCAGAAACCACCGTAGACGGAGGTCATCGGGAAATGGATAGGAGGGAGAGGCCCCCCCAAGCTAAAATCCCATGTCACGAATCCAACGGAATTGACGGTTCATCTATCGGAGGCCCGAGCATCGATCTATGGCGAGTTGCAGGTCACCTCTAGATATCGTTCAGGGACACATGGTGGACTTGGGCCCAGTGCACAAAAAACCTCATGGAGCGGAAATTTTGAATTCTGTCAACTCCTACTAGTGTGTTTGGGCATGAGAAATATGGAAATGCCAACCGCATTCCCACCATCCATGGCTTTCCAACTTTGGCCCTCGTTGGCATGACTACATTGTCCCCTACTGAACGAAACCCTAGCTTCAGAAACGAACGTAGATGGAGATCATCGGGCAATGGATAGGAGGGAGAGGCCCCCCCTCTAGCTAAAATCCCACGTCATGAATCCAATGAAATCGACGGTTCGTCGATCGGAGGCCCGAGCATCGATCTATGGCGAGTTGCAGGTCACCTCCAGATACCGTTCAAGGACACCTGGTGGACTTGGGCCCGGTGTGCAAAAAACCTCACGGAGCGGCAATTTTGAATTTTTTCAACTCCTGCTAGTGTGTTTGGGCATGGGAAATATGGCAATGCCAACCGCATCCCCACCATCCGTGGCTTTCCAGCTTTGGCCCTCGTTGGCATGACTGCATTGTCCCCTACTGAGCGAAACCCTAGCTTCAGAAACCACCGTAGATGGAGGTCACGAGGCAATGGACAGGAGGGAGAGGCCCCCCTCTAACTAAAATCCCACGTCACGAATCCAACAAATCGACGGTTTGTCGATCGGAGGCTCGAGCATCGATCTATGGTGAGTTGCAAGTCACCTCCAGACACCGTTCAGGGACACCTAGTGGACTTGGGCCCGGTGCGCAAAAAACCTCATGGAGCGGCAATTTTGAATTCTGTCAACTCCTGCTAGTGTGTTTGGGCATGGGAAATATGGAAATGCCAACCGCACCCCTACCATCCGTGGCTTTCGAACTTTGGCCCTCGTTGGCGTGACTGCATTGTCCCCTACTGAGCAAAACCCTAGCAAGTCTGGCTGATAAACATGCCTAAGTAAAAATATGGTGCGTTACAGTCCATGCATGCCAAGTGGCATCTCGAAAAAAATATAAACATGTACTAGTGTTAACATGTTGCATCAATAGTATAATTTAAATTTTGAGTTAAAAACATTGGATTTGCTTTAATATAGCTTTTGTTTATAGATATAAACCTACACCATGCATATTATAGAACTTATTAGGTTAAGGGTTACACTCTCGAGATTTTTCTTTAGGGTACTGGGAAAAGGAAAAATATTGCTTCCACCCACATATACTTTGTGTTTACTTACACATGTTGCATGCTTTTCCCTACAAAATGCCATTGTCTAAAGGGAATTATCACATAATAGATATTATATTGTTGAAGGAATGAAAGAACCGTATTACTCATAAAGATGAATGTTGATGATGTCCATGATGTTGACGGTGATGATGATGAGGATGTTGTTGATGATGATGATGATGATGATGATGTTCATGATGTTGATGTTGATGATGTTGATGGTGATGATGATGATGATGATGAGGACGTTCATGATGTTGTTGGAGATGATGATGATGAGGATGATGATGATGATGATGATGATGATGAAGGTGATGAAGATTGTGTTGATGGTGATGGTGATGATGTTGATGGTGATGATGAGGATGATGATGATGATGATGATGATGATGAAGGTGATGAAGATGATGTTGATGGTGATGGTGATGATGTTGATGGTGATGATGATGATGAAGGTGATGATGATGATGATAATGATGATGAAGGTTA
>LPNX010242669.1:9800-20615 GCA_001517045.1 Pseudotsuga menziesii | reverse complement strand
CTCTGCTTTCATATTCGAATATCAAATATTTGGTAAACTACTTTATGCCTTACCATAAATTATGGAGATGGTCTAAGTTATCAGATTCCCATATTAAGGATGATTGTTACTATATATCTAGTTTTCAAACTTATTGCAAAGTCTATTCATATCAATATTGAGTAAATAATGTCTGCATTTCAGTCGAAGTGGAGCAATACCATGCTTTAATGAACATCGCTGCAGAAGTGGTCCAGCAAGTCAAAGTCAAGCAGACTCATGAACAGTTGCCAAGAGAAAATGCATTTTCTGCACATTGATTTCACTTGGTGGTATTGATCTCCCACAGATTGAAACAATTTCTTCATAAACCTAAAACAGTAAAACAAATTCTCAAATCAAAAAGCATGAAGCCAAAAGAAAAGGAAAGCGCGCTTTCCTTTGGCACTCCTAAAACGAAGAATATTTGAGAAAATGGAGAGGGATAACATTGTCAAATACAAATCAAACATTATATTTGCAGAACCATCTTAGTCTACTTAAATTATGCTTCCTCCCAGATTTGTAAAGAGAACAAAGGGCAGAGAAATTGAAACAAATATTGAAACAAGAAGGATCAATAGCATCTATTAATTAAGCAACCATATATGTTCCATGCAATAATATGACATAAAACATTTTAGGAAAAAATATTATTACCAAGGCACATCTAGCACTGGCTACATTCGATTTTATTATTTTCCTGAGTTGTCTGATTTTCATAGTAGCACAGGCTAGTTCAAGATTTCCACAACTAACAATTCAAATGAATTTAATTTCAATAACGTTCCTGAATGAAATTCACACACTTTTTCTTCACAGAAAGTTATGTTGCTACTTTATGCTAGCTGGGTCTTTGGATTCTAAATCTGTGCGTGTAGTACCTTAGACTGTGTTTGCTATTGATTTCCTGGAAATCTACAATGGAACATGCTTCACTGCAAAGTAAATATTCAGAACTTGAGATTTTCAATTCTACACCCATTTTTTTTTCTCCAAACGCTAATCCAGTCCAACTCTAAAAAGCACACAGAAGAACTAAACTATCGGGAAATGCACATGTGATGATAAATTTGTTTTTCATTTCAAGCTGATGAGGCTAAGCTTATGCTAAACTATAGATAAAAACACATGTATAAAATCAATAAAACTAAAACCAAGCCACTCTTGATGCATACAAATAAATTAAGACTTTCTATAAAGTCAAATATTCTTACAACTTTGCATTAAAGTAACAGCTGCCGCAAAAATGCACCCGGCACATGCAATGTGGTAGTCCTAGTTTACAGCAACTTTGTAAATGAATTAGAATAAGGTACTTCAAATGCAATGTATTATGGAAATCAAAATGGTGGTCTCATCAGTATCTCAACCCCAGAAGAACAGACAACATATCTCACTCATATAAGAGAGCAAAAACACATGCTTAAAGCCTTAAACAGAAACATACAATGAATGAAATAAATCTTTTACCTTGCCTTGAATTTTTGGATGCTGTGCAAGTCTTGTGAGCACACCACTTATAATTCCCGATGTTGTCAGACAACCATCAACCATGAAACATCATACCCATGACATTGCCACGAATTTCCTCTGCTAAATTGAAATGACCTGAAGAATATGATGAAGATAGAATTCCAGATATCAAATCATCAACAAGCTCTCCACTCATCCCTTCATATTCAGCCACAATCCTAGCAGCAACATTTTTAGGAGAGAGATTTTGACATGATATCCTTACATTGTAATGTTTCTTCTTGCTCTCCTGAATCAACTGCTTAGTTAAGCCTTGCATCCTTGCACATATGGATTTGTACCTTTGAAATCCTTTATTCCATAATGGAAAAACACTATAGGTTTCCCAGAAGAAAGCCTCCTTTGCAATCATCATTAGCTGTTCTTCAAACTCACTAGTGGCAGGCCAGACCAGAAACCCATCTCCAAAAAGAGTAGCTCCAAGAACTGAGAAAGCCATGTGCTGGTAAGCTGATTTACAATCAAGTTCCAAACCTAAAGGACCTACATCTGCCCATTGCTCAATACAATCTACAACCTTCAGAGAGATTGAATGCACTCTTTCCAACAATTTCCCATTTAGTTACCATTCTAGATAAATCCGTCTCTTCTGTACCTGGGAATGAGTTTGAATGAACTTAGATAATGTTGTACTACCAATAAAAAGGTCCTCGACAAGAATCAAAAGCAAGGAAATCAAAGTTTTCGTTATTGGAAATTTACTTCAACACATATAATCAAAAGAATGGCAGTGAAAAGTAGTCGAAATAAGATGAAGAATTATCACAATACCAGACCAGTTGGATCACAAAGTATGCAAACAGGGAAAAACAGAAGAAGTGTATTGATGATATGAATGACGCTATTACAAGGCTTGACATTTATACATATATTGTGTTAAGTGTGACATGATCATTCAATCCTATAGGCACAATTATTTGCCATTAATTATGTTTATAACTTTATACTAATCGTCCCCTTTGCTTAATGTCCTTTGTACTCATTTTTAAAACTTCTAGCTTGATAATGTACAATCACTTGCTACAAAGCAAGCAACTAACTTTATTTTCAAGCATGCTTGGGTAAATTTCAGACTGGCCATATTTATTGTTTCCGAAAAGGGCAACAGGTTCGTTAATAACTAGTATGATGTTTTTTGGCCTCACAGCTTACAAGAACACCAAGCTAGAACAACCTTCCATACACAAACTGATGAACTAACCACAATCAATTTCTTAAAATATTTTAATTTAAAAATTGAGAATTTGAACCAATCAAACCATCTAGTTGAACTGGTCGAACATTTCACAATCTAGTTAAGGGTCTCCAAGGGAGGCACCAGTCGACTTAGCAAATTCTGGTTCTAGTTGAGTGAGTTTGTAAAAAAATTTGAAATGATAGCTAGGATAGTAAGGAACTGAAAGATTTATAGCCATAAACATCCATAAAATTGCAATGAATAGTTGTTGTATATTCAGCACAGTTATAATAGAACCATCCATAGCTCCACAGCTGGGGCAAGAGGGGGGAAATGCAAAACATTACAGCTCCCTCCCAAACACCAAATTAAATCATTCTTCGGATTTTCAAGCTCCAACACCAATGGATGTAGCAGCCCACCTCACTCTATCAAAAACAAAATGACAATGATGATACTCAAAGACAAGCTGATAGGTCCATACTATGTAAAGTGCATCAAAGAAGCACACTGATAGATAAGATAATTTCAAGATAAAATCAATATAATAAGATAATTTTATTGATGTGCCCTAATGTCTGAAATAAGTAGGTCAATGGGGCTCAAAAATACAATCCAGTAGTTGCACACAATGGGAGTGCCAAAGCAACTCCTACAGCAAAAATGTAAAAGACAAAATAGAATAAGCTAAACCATTGAATCAGAAAAGTAACCACAACCATAGACCTAGAAGCAACATGACAAAGCACTACACATCATCATAAGTAGGTGCAGAATGAGATGGCGAATATGAATCCCAATAACCACATTGTAAATAGAGGTGGAAATAAAAGAGGATGAATATAAATACGTCCCTACTATACCATCAACCACAGAAAAGGAGCCAATACATAGTCTGTTGATGTCCTCAAATGAGATTCCAGGGTTGAGAGGACCTCACTCTGAAACCCTAGGAGGGAGACGGTAACAATCTTCCAAGACTCTCCTATCACTCAAGGCTATTGAACATATAAATCACAACGTGACCAGCATAGGGTTGAACATCAATTCCAAATTGGTGAACGAGTTTAGTTGCACTTACCAAAGGGACAAATAAAAGGAAAAATTATGAAGCTGAAACCAACAAGGTATGGACCTTTTTGTATTGTAGAACAAAGAGGTAAAAGCACATTCAACCTAGATTTGCCACCTTATCTTGGGCTAGTGTTTAGTGTGGACAGACTTTAGTTATTTCAGCAGAAGGGGACCCTTCCATGAAAGTGGGGAAATGATGAAGAAACGATTCTCAACTTGGAAAGTATGAAGCAAGATAATTTAATTTCTTTGGGTATATTTAGATTCTGAAGTTCAAAGTGAAATAACAGATACTGGCAAAAATATTTCCAAAGGAACAGTTACTCATATATATTGATAATGGCATGGAGCTAAACGTTAAAAATTAAAATAGTTTACTGAACACTTAATGTCCTTGCAGCTAGTGCAGAGTAACCTTAACATTTATTAGGCTGTTTTATTGTAGGGAATCCTAGCACCCAAGGTGGAGGAAAACTTGGTTATCTTGAAAACCTTGAAAAGGATGTCAAGGAAGCAACAATAGGAGGGTTATATGTGCCATTCATGACATGATTTTTTTTTAACAAAGATGAAAAAGAGACTGAGAAAGACAAGTTCAAGGTAAATACTTCAGAGATTGGTCTTGACTCTGTTTCATCTACAATTGAAGAGTGTGCACTCTCACAGGGTGGTGTGTTCCCATGTGATACTGAAGAGTCTGCCAACGAGTGTGATCTTTCTTTGGTGCAATATTCATGACAATCTAAGGATGGTCAAGTTGGGGCAGAAAGACTTGAAACAAAAATTCAACTTTTAGGATGCTTAAGATGCAAGGATGTAGAGGTTGAATCCAAAAAATTTGAAGCTAGAATCCAACAATGTCGTAGTATGTCCCAAAGTCATGGTATATCTACAGTTAGAGTTAATTTAGGAAATATTTTCTGTGAAGGGAGTAGGAAATCTCCTACTATTTTTCCTAATTCTGAACATGAGAAATCTTTGAATGCTAGGCAACCTAATGAAATATCTCATGTGCGATTGTAAAATTTGTATCCACTATCAAGCTCACATTAATTATGTGGATATGGTGTTATCATTCCATGGTTATCTTTGAAGTGGATGCATTGTTTCATTGAATTATAAACCTCTATTTCCTTTCCATTCCTCTTAATTTTTTTTAGTCTTGTTCTATGCAGAACCATGCCTTGAAAGACTTAACTGAATGTAGACAAGGTCAACCTGAAGATCTTATTTGGACCAAGACCTTCCAAAATGAGGTAACAACTTTTTTTGCACGTATTCCTCTTGTTCCATTAGATTTCTTGTCCCTAGTTGTTCTACTGTTTCAACATATTGGAAATTAGAATTCCATTCCGCTTCATACCCAGCAGAATCGGTTGAAATTATGGCCTAGAAAAATTACACAAACTATATTTCTGTTTGCATAAAGAAACAACTTAAATTAGAATTCCATTCTGCTTCATACTTAGAAGGATAGGTTGTTTTGGTGAGGGTTTATCCCAAAGGGCTGAGAATGTACATTTTGCAAGCATGTGAAGCAACTGATGATGTGAGGCTTCCCTTTAAACTTGATCGAAGGTATGAGTGCTGCAATGTCAAAATGAGAATGGGAAGAATTCAGTATCAAGCCATTTCCTAACCATACATTTGCATGCTATCCTCAAAAAAACCTTCTAAGATATACTAACTTGATCCAGAGATTAAGCCTTTAGGTGCTCTGACATACAAGTCTCCCATCAGCAGCTTTGACTTGTAGCTGATTCCCATATTTGCCTCAGACACTCCAGCAATTGCTGGGTTCAAGATTTAGGAAGTTCTATAACCAAGCTAAGTTGTTGATTAGAGCATTTTTTGTCAGGGAAGCTGAAGTACTACTCTCTGCAGTGCATTCGATAAGGTGTATGTAACCAGTTGACACTGGGGGTATGAATAAATTTATGTGAAACCCCACAGAAAAGTTTAGTAATGCCTAAAACACAAATTTAGTTGTGGTAATTGTGATAATGATGTGAAAAGAGAAATATAATGAAAAATAAGAGGAAGTAGTCATACAACCCACAAGTCTCTAGCCTGAATAACTGCATTAGAGGGAAGGCCAATCTTAGACCATTTGGCAGTTATAGATGCTTGTGAACCACTTCTGTTCCATAGGATTACCGCAACTCTGCGGTTGGACAGTGGCCCAACCCAAACCTGCAGTCATTTATATGTTCAAATTTATATAGAAATAAAATAGGTCAAACTTATAAAACATAGATTGAAAATAGAAGGCACAAGAGACAGCATACAAACATTGAAATTGTAAATACAATACAAAAGGTATGAATTTACAGAATTCGGATATTGATTAATCTTCAGAGAAACTAAATATTTAACCTACAAAATAATTCATACCTCAATGTCCCCCTGCTGGCTGACTTTCTTTCCTTGAACTCCTAGTGGATCTACACAAATCCAATAGAATTCGTAGATGTCAATTAACAAAGTTAACCTTGAAACATATACATCAAAAGTCTTCTTACAAATTTATAAATCTGACCTTGGTTGAAGCTGAAAGATAGCACGACAGATGGCTTAGGCATTAGAAGATTACCTGAAGAGCCCTTGTCATTGAAGCTGAAAGAAGAGATGCCCACCATTTATAAAATCCATTACAATATAAAGTTTATATTTTGTCTAAACACATTACAACAAACAAAGTGTAATCAGAAATAGTGAATCCTTACAACATAATCAGATTACAACAGAGGTTTTGTTCAATTTTTAGAATGATATATGCCTATGAAATAAACAAACAAAAAACAAAATGTATGGAGAGAATAATGAATGCAATTCATTAATAAGGTGTCGTAGCAAGTACATATCTGGGAGCTTGTGATAGGCTACCCACATTTACACAAATACCTCTCCCCTGTGGATCTCATATAGTTGATCACCTTGAATATGCAAATACAGGCTTTAACCAATGACCCCAAACAAAAATTATTTTATTGAAAAATCCCAGCCAACAGTAATATTTCGACCTTGATAGAGTGTAATTCTGAAAAAAAACTAAATCAATCCACTTTGAACCTATCCATTCAACTTGAACAGAACAATTAGGAGAACCAATACTCAAATTTTATGAAAACAGGGGTGTGGCATAGTTACAAGTGTATACTTTTAAGAAGAAAGAGGTCCTACGTTAGACATATCAGAATAGCATGCAGTGTAAACAAGGAGAACTAAGAATTAGACTGTGTGAAATCGATATACAAAAATATATGGTACATTTTACTAGTTAGTGGTCCCATATCATTGGCAAGTAGAAAGGCCTAATGGTGTACAGAGAAGAAATAATGGCAAATAGATTTTTCCTCTTGCAAGGACTACAAATCTAGTGAGGAACCCATTGGTGCAGTTACGCAAATAGTATCCACAATGGTACCAATCTTTGCAGCATATAGTTTTTGCTTGTTCCTAAGTGTACACTGTACTCCATTCAAGGAAGACATTATTAATTTTGGATATGGCCCTTATGGAAACTCAAATATAATGAATGTTTCACAATATAGCAATGTGTCTTATAGTTGTGATAATTATGATGAGTTTAAGGCCACTATTGAAGTTTCAGAATTAGTATTGTGACTAAAACCACAATGTTATTTCATATTCAACTTTCTTACATGTTCGTCTAAAAGTGTTCTTTGAAAATTCTGAGGAAAACAAGAAAATAGAGAGCAAAAGGAAAACCCTGCCCAAATGGCTCTGTCATTCCCAATATACAGTATCGCTCTCAGCCTTGGGTAAATAATTCCTAAAAGTGCTCTTGGAGATGCATTAGGGCCACTGGTTGTCAAGTTTCACCAGTTTTTTCTTTATAGGATGGAACCTATCAAAAGTAGAGTAATAACCTAAACTGATCTATCCTGATTCCTCTCCAACAACCCAGACGTATTTGAATTGCAAATTGTAGATCTAAATTGCAAACTCCATTGAAGAAATTACAACTATTGGGCCATACATGAATAAGGGACACATTCTATAGATGGATAATGGAAGATGAGGGTAGTAAAAGAGACAACTAATATGCAGTTTTGCACTACTAAAATGGAATTTACAATTTAAACTGTAGGAAAATAATTATCATAACCAAGATTCAGAGAGATGGAAAATGGCACCTGCAAGGAGTATCTGAGCTGAACAATAAAGGGATAAACAATCCTTGTCAGAATGTCCCTTTCAACTTTTGTGTATTCGACATGATTCTTTTCCATAATTTTGTCTTTCCTCATAACTTTCTTAGCATAAATCTCTGGTGTTCCATTTCTTTTTACCTAGAATACCTTGCCAAATGCACCTTGTCCAACCACCTTAAGTAGCTCAAAGTCATCAACCCCAATTTTTTTAGTGACCTTGACTTGAAAGGATTCAGGTTCTTTTGAGCTTCCCAATGAGAAAAGCAATAATCTGTTGTCAGATGCAACTTGATATCCTATGTCAACACTCTTAGGTTTTTCCAATATATTCCCTTCCCCACCTTGCTCTTTGTTATTCAAAGCAAGCTTGCTCAGATGCCCTTCAATATTGAGTTCAAGAGACAGACCAAAGAAGGAGTGAGACCGCCTATTAATGGTTTGAGGATCCTTCAGGGAAAGAATCCCTTGGAAATTGTGTGTTGAATCCACAGCAAGACCAAATATATCTGAAAATTCAATCTCCTCATATCCCAATTTCCCATTGGATTGAGAATCCAATGGGAGTCTTAAAATGAAAGACTTGCTCTTGTCAAATGTGAGAACACCAGACAACCCTGCAGAAACCATTGCTATGGATACACCGCAGGAGGCACTCTAAGAATAGACTTGAGAAAATGCGCACTAGCATACACCAATGCAAACTCAGGAATTCGTGGGAAAAGGTAGGTCAATATTAAAAAACAGAACTTGTCCTTCTTTCCCTTGATACAGGAAAGACCATATAGTACAGTGCAGCTTGAATTCATGTAGGACACTTCAAATTAATCCTGCATCACAGCCAAATCAAGCAGTTCAATTTCAAATTATAAACTACAAAAGAACAAGAGAAAGAACATCATATCATTTCTTTCAAGAAAAACTCCATGGAGAAACCCTTGGGCACTTCTTCTTATTTGTGGATAGTCAGAACATCATATCATTTATTTCAAGAAAAACTTCATGGAGAAACCCCTGGGCACTTCTTCTTATTCTTATTTGTGGATAGTCACCGACTTGCAAACACATCAAGGACACTGGCTTGACCTAGCAGGGACATCAAGTGAGGAAACTGGATTGAACCAGTAGGGACATCAAGTGACCTAAGCTATAGAGACAGTGAACAGACCCCAAAACCTCTTGCATGAAGCTTAAAGCACTAAACAGGTAACCCACCCTTAAAGCACTAAACAGCTAACCCACCCAGCTAATATCATTATATCTTATATTTGAAATACATGTAAGATGTGAGAAACAAATATTTAATTGAAAGTTGAGACTCCTAAATAGAGGAAACAACTAGGCTATAGAACTTCTATCACGTCCCCGTGCCTCCGACCGGCGAGGAGGACGCGATCTCCATGGCTTAAACCACCTGGGCTAAGAGCCCCATGAACATGTACAGGCATAAAATTTGCAGAAACAGAATGCTGAAAGGAAATGCATTGCAGCATAATATGCGTAAATGCAATTGTTTATCATACATAGCTATAATTATTTATCTTGCACAGCGGAATCAACATGCATTCATACAAGCATTCATTTTAACATGTTCATCATTTTCATATCATTGACAGAAAATATGGTTGCAGAAGTAAAATGGGCAAGATTACTTATCTTATGAAAACTTTGCTCCGCAACCAGCTACGTTGCTGCAACGTTCCACCCAACCATAGGCTAGCGTGCTCCTTAATCTCTCAGCAATGCTGCCACCCCCAAGCTGGGCATGATTCTCCAAGGAATAAGGGAACTATCAGGCTTACACATAGCCAAGGATATACAAAACACATAGCCAAGCCAACAAAGTTGGGTTTATCAGGCCATCAAGGAGTTGGGAAAGGCTAAATGCTAAGCTGGTGAGCCCATTACAGAGCTAAGAACACCTACACCAGAACTAGCCTGACCTCTAAGACACCTAAACACACCCAACACAAGGAATCAGTCCCTTCTCTGCTACACAGTCCCTGAGGCCCTGCATTCCCTTCCAATGCTATTCAGGCGTGATGGAGAAGAAGGCCATCCCTCTAGCTCTGTCTATGTGGTTTCTAGCACCAGGTTTATCAAGCAACCCAAGCCAACATCCCTGCTCCTTACACAGTCCGAAGACCAACCATTGCACGTATGCAATCAATTTAGCTATCACAGCTTAAACAAGGAAAGCCACATCCTGAATCATTCTTGACCCTATCGTGGCCAAAATGATTCCCAACAAATTATAAGAGTCCCCCAAATGTACCACAGACACAACTCGCGACATGGGAAAGCAATAGTCCCAAAAGAGGGACGTATCAGCATACATTACTAGCAATGTGGGTAACAGCAGCCCATTTTGGGCAACGAAGTCACCGGAAGAAATTACACAGACCACGCTGGGAATGAATTTACAGTCTTTTGACCTGTGCATGAGGAACAACAACATAGAGCCCACAAATCAACCCGTGAGGAAAGGATCCGCCGACACCATCCACAAATACGCAGAAGAGAACCATGTGGGTAAAACCCAGGAAATTCGTGCGCGCGAGAATGAGCAAGAATCCCACCCCGGTGTGAGGATGAACAGTCAACAGAGAAGGTGCAAAAATCAGAAGTGCGTGAGTGTTTTTAGCACAGTCATGGGGAGAGTGGTAAAATCCCTGCGTGAGAGGATGAACAAGAAAATCGTGGGTAGAGTGTGCATGTGGGTGAGGACTGACAGTCCTGCCACCCCACTCGCAAAGATCATAACTGCCTCAACCACTAGCAGCCTTTCTTAATGAAAGTGGTTGGAATAAAACAAGGTAAGAAGACACATGGATT